>JAULBM010317445.1:0-13745 GCA_032357055.1 Geukensia granosissima | reverse complement strand
TGTTTAAGGTACAGTTGGAAGTCCTCAGCCTTTGCAGCTTTTTAGGGGGTTGGGCTTCAGCCATCTTGGATGTAAGATGTTGCAGTTGAATTGTGGGCAAATTTTTAATTTGCATAATTGAATTATGGGAAATATATTTTTATTTAGTCGTTAAATACCTTAACGAGTGGTTATTAATTTTGTCGTTATTTTTTTTCCAAAAACAGAATTTAACGCAGTAATTAGCTAACGCAATCGTTAAAATTTAACGATTTCTTAGGCTTAATTTATCGTTAGCCTAACAACAGTTTTGAACAACTGGGCCCAGGAAAGTTTAGTTTATTCTAATAAAACTTATTATAGAACTTTTGAAAGTTCCCCATAAAGACGTTATTTACATTGAAATAACTCAAACGTGACAAAAGGTCATTATAAGTTGACAAATAAATAAAAAAAAAATGTTTCGCACCTCAATAATAAGCAACATTATTAACAAATAGATATTATAAAACAATAACATTTTATGTCTAAGTGCATCATAAATTAGATTAAACATGATTAAATGAGTTTATTTGTCCCTGTAATAGTACATTTGAATTATCTAGAAAATTATGATTCGCAATTTTCATTTTCAAATTGTATTACGTTGAGCAAATCAAGTATTTATGTCTTAAGGAGTTACATAAAACAATCGAAGATCATAACTTGCAGAAATATTGCCTTGTATTATTATAACCTGCACAACTTCCATCAAAATCTTAGCCATGCCTCTAACACCTTTTTGAATTCCTACATGAAAACAAAAAATCGCTCGAACTATTGCTGTTATGTTGTGTATTAAAATGAAATAAAACCGAAAGGCAAGTTTTAAATGTTTGGTATTGCACCTTACAATACTGATGGATGTGTAAGATTTGCCTCCATTTTAGGTTTGACCGAATGTTTAACAGGAGAAATTGACGAATTCTTGTTTATTATGCCCGACTTGACGGATCTACGCCGCTTGTGTGTAGATATGGCAATTTTCTTTAAAGATTTCTCAGCTTGTGTATGTGGAATTGATTTGATATTAACTCTAAAGGCTTATCAGGTTGAGTTGTACCGTGTTACCCCTTTTCAGGTCCTTCATATGTTTACTTCCTGTTCTATGGACACATTTTCTCATTTTTTTTCATTTAAGCGTTCTCTTTCGCAAAAAATAAGAATGACGGAGAGGGGGGCATATACAAATTGCATTTTAAAAATAACCTTAGTGTTGATAAAACTTAAAGTGACAATCTGGAGGTCAACAAGGTGTAAACTGCACTCCTCCTGACGACATACAAAACACAAAGTCCAAATTAGTTAGTGTAAATGCAAAAAAAACAGGCGATTTGCCCAGTTGCTTATAAAAATAAAAATAAAAGTATTATGATTCAAATTGCATAAAGACATTCCAACGGCAAAAATGTCGTGACCTGCAAGAGATGCATCTTTCTATTTTTGTCGGATTCATACCCATCATTTTTTCTCGTGGCCAAAGGTGAAAATAAAATGTATTAGTACTGATTGAAGACACTTTTAAAAAACATACCGCTGGTTAAATTCACTCCATAAAGTACCCGATCAATAGTAGTAGCAAAATCAATCGCACGTTTGGACCCATTAAATGCTCGCAGTTACATCTAAAAGGTCAATCAATACACGTCCAGCTGGATCTAGTGTTTAATTTCATTAAAAGTATAAGGAAAGAATACATTGTTCAAATGTCCAAGTAAAATGTATCACAGTATATAGGACTAAAATGTAACACAATAATTACTAAACTAGTTGTGATGTACATTGTCGAGTACTGATATAAAAATAGGAGATGTGGCATGATTGATGTAAGGGAGCACCATATCTTAAAACTGTGATATAATGATAACCTTTTTGTGTAAGTCTGTAAGCAATTGATAAGGCCTAATTTGCAGTTTTGTTGTTGAAATGTACGAGCCTTATTAACAACATTTCCAATAAAAGATTGAGTGTAATATCACTTTTTTATTTCTTTTCTGAAGGTGGAGCCAAACTTAAATATTTCATCCTTATATTTATGATAGAATTTAGAAACAATTTCCTTATGTATGAACTTTGACTTAATACTTTGCTGGTAACGCAAAGATTACGTCCATTTAAATCTAAACCATCGTTGCATTCACGCGCAAAACGAATAATTAGAGAAATATGTAGACGATATGGTTTTTCCCCCGTTAAGGACAGGAAAATTGACAATGAGGAATGAGAACTCGTCTATCTTGTGGAACAGAAACTTTTTATTTCATTTGATTTATTTCATTTGAAGTAAGTTTTCTACGATAAATGGCAGTGACATGTTTGGAAAAAAATCGGGGTTAACTGCTAAGGGACCGCAAATATATCGGTTTGTATTATTGAATTATCTTTAACATGTTAAAAAAAGATTTGAAAGGATCTTTGTAAAGTTTGTCCATAAACTGAAATTCAAAAGAGTAATATGTAGGCACCGTTTATACCCGTAGGAAATCTTGTAACCAGTCGAACTATTTTATCGGCAAACATGATGGTTAGTACAAAACGTACACTTACTTAAGTTGTAGGGAGATGATATTATAAGCTATTTTCCTTCTTGACAATATTTACATCTTTTCATCTGAGATTCTGAGAATAAATTTCGATCACTGATGTACTGCTCACATATATTTATCTGCATTATCAAATGCATACTCAATTCTATGTTAAATTCTTTGTTAAATAAGGTTACTGGTAAGCGTTGAATAGGTGGAAAATCATAAGTATCAGATGCAAAAGGTTTAGCAATTTATCTGAAACATCGAGAGATTTTTTTCACACTACAAAATAGTCAATACAATGTCAAATTCGTAAGATTTACTGCACTATTTTGATATAAGTTCTTTAGATGGAAGTCTATAATCATTTCAACGAGCAAAGATTGTTGACAAAAAGCGGTTAATGAAAATTACGAATCAGCGATTTTAAATATTTCATAGAAAAATTTCCAGTGATTCTATTGAAATCCTCTTACTACCACTTCGGCTGACAAAGTCTTTTTCGAATCTAGAAGTCGAAGGCCCAACATCTGATTTCAAATCGATTTCTGTGTCCGTGTTTTGATTATCTAATGAATATTTTTCTTGTGAAGTGCAAGCATCATAAACAGTAGTTTTGTTTTGCACCTGTTGAAGTTCTTGATAGAGGTTCTGATACTGATGGTTACTGCATTTATCTACATCATCTCCTACTTCATCTGCGTGTCCAGTACTTGTCTCGGTATGAATAATTGAATGGTATGGATGAAGATACCCATCATCTTGCATTGGCCTGGTTGTCGAAAATCTACTTGAAGATGATGTTATGCTTGAAGCACTTTCTGATCCGCCATCACTTGTTATGCCTAAATCAATAAATGAACTTTCTTGTAAATCAAGTTCATTTATTTCCTCGTAGAGTTGCGGATCATAGCTGCTCAGTTCTACTCCTTCGTTTATGTCATTTGTAGTGGTTACCGTCGTCGGGAAATGTCGATTTTTTCGCTTTTTGTTTGCTATTACAACTGCCAAAATAATAACGATAATCGAACCGAGAGATCCAATTGTAGCCAGGTAATACGTTCTGTCTGAGAAAAATATTATATTTTAAGTACACACATTTCAAACAAGATCTTGAAAAGGATCAGATAAAAATAAAACTCTCATACACTTGATGCCCCGTTTAGTTTATAACATATAATCATTTTCTATCAGATAGCGCTAACCAAAGTTAATATAACTTATTCTTAAAATGAGAAAATACATAAATTATTTTTCTTAAATTGAACTATTACGTTTTTCCTATGTTTATATGATGTGTTTTGGCAATCAATATCAGCGTACTCGCTTTACCTATACAGGAGACGTCGAGTTATGTCGCGTTTGTTCCATCCATAAACTACTTATAAAATCTGGAAACGACAAGAGAGGATATTAAATAAAACACATCTGGATTAGTCTTGAATTGTGTTAAGTATTACCACAAACTTATATCTCACCAGAAAAATCTTTATTCACTTCGGTGTTTTTATATGGTGTTTCTGTGTTAAACGTCAGGACTGACATCGCTAGGGTATTATATCCTAAAATCAATCAAATAATTGAAGAAAATACCAAATGTAGTACTTGACTAAAACCAAATTGAAGCAGTTGAGCAAATGTGTCAGTGGCTATCATATATTTTAAAACAGCGTTTTTATTAAATGACTAAACATTTAGTTAACTTTTATGACTGTGCGTTGTTTTTTTAAACAATTAGCACTTATTCTTAAGATGTAACCAACTTGCAAATTAGAGAAATCTGTCGAGTCTTGTGAGAATGTGCTCATAGTCAATAAGAAATTCACATAAGAAAACCAAATCGTTTACGCTTGGTGAATGGATGTATTTATTATCATTTGAAAATAAAAGTTTACCAGTATTGAATAAAATATTGTGAATTTTGTTATGCTATATTTCAAGAAAGAAAAAGGAATATAAGCCAGAATAAAACAATTCTTATCTTTTCTGGATTGTGCACAGTATAATTTCTTGTTCAGATGTTGCCTTTAGTTAACTAGATTGTGGACTGCACAATTTCTCGTTAAGCTGTTGCCCAATGTTCACTAGGTTTATAACAATAAAAAAAATAATGCCTTATATTTTCTTCTTTTTCCAAACAGATTGTTGACAAAATAGAAAAGGATGGATTAAAAATCTCACTGCCTACGTAGCGCTTTTTTGGATAAACCTTTATGCATGCATGCACGGGACGAAATATTGGAAAAAGGGAATAGCGTGCAGGCGGGCACAGTGTCACTATCGTATTACAGTAAATTTGTGGTTAGATAGAACAGATCGAATAATATGATACAGACTTAAATTATAAAAATTGTTAATGTAGAAAAGATGTAAACTGTATTTTTCCAAAATTTTTCCAGTACCCCAAAAATAAATAGGAACATCCAATTTTAGCACAAGTAAGCTTCAAGAAGTAACCTCTAATCAGCAGCATTAAAAAGCATACCAAACACAGTTAAAGAACTGTTCAAAGTCATGTAACAGACTTTAAAAGTCATGTTATATCCATTTTCTATCCAACTTACTTTGTTAGACAGGATATAGAGAGTCAGTAGGTGAAAATCTTAAGTGACCACAAGAACTATTTGAATAAGTCGACAAAAGTTGAGGAAATCTTTTAAGATTGAATAGCAGCTGGTAATGAAGACAGTCCTTCTTAACTGAAACGCTACTCAACAATCTTATATTTATATAAAATCGGTTATTTAATTATTTTTCCTTAAATACACTTCCTCACTTTTGTGACTTGATTGTAATAAATTGGTGCAAGTATGCACGAAAGATGCATACAGCTACATTGGCTTAAGCAGTTGCCCGGATGATTAATAATCATGATGTCACCAAAAGTTCAAATATTATCTCAATGTATAGACTAAATTATCTTAAAAAGTCGACATAATGGGAGCATAAATCGACTTATGTTGAAAGTCAACACATGTCGACATATTAATTACAACGACAAATAGATCAGCAAAGGGATCGGGTGGAGACGATGTTTGTTTTAAATACTCTGCCGAAAAGCGTAATTGATAATTCTTGAAAAATATCTCTTATTTGGTCCAGCTGGACTATGGAAAGACATTCGTGTAACCTTTAAACTATTTAAACATTACCTGTCGAATCAGTCGACCTGTCACGTTTAAATATAGCAGGTCGACTTCAATTAATTGACAATTTCTGATTAAATTAGACAAAGTCATTCAGTTGCTGTCACTTTGTAATGATTTACTGCTACATATAATTTGATTATGACAAATAATAGACAAATTAATTTTTCGACTCAAGATATCTGTGTTTGAGTGTTGTGATATTGTGTTTTGAAATCAAAGGTTTTCTTTCAGCGGAAATTGCATATAATCTTGTTTTTAGAACTGTGTGCATTGTTTAGACAGATATCTTCATTTTGCCAGTGTATTGTTGAATACCTCTATGTTGTAAAGGTACTACCTAATTGTATTGGGAGCTTTTATGGTTTTTATTGTATGTTTTTTTTTAAGCTTTTGTTGACTTTAAGGAAGCATTTAGCCTTGCTTTGGGGAGGTAAGGGCTGGGTTTAAAGCAAAACCAGCTCAACCCCACCAAATACATCATATGTCTGTCAAAAGTCAGGTGTCGATATAATTAGTTTGTCTTGTGTTTCATGTTGTTTCTGTATTTTTACAACATTGATGCAAGATTTAAATGATGTTACGTAAACAGGTCTTATAGTTTGGGCGATATTGATATACATGTATGTGGTGTGATTCCGCCCATGTGGGATCTATACTTAGTCTAGTAGGTTAACCTTTTCATTGCATACGGCGCCTCTAGATTCAGTTATATTCCTCCATTTCCCCCTTTTGTATGATTAGTATTCCATTAATATTAAATCGACGCAACCCAATGTTAATCAAATTATAAATTTTTATCTTGGAGCTGACAAACGTCAACCATACTTTTTATCTCTACTACGATGGCAGGTAGTTCAAAAATTTGTTTCAAACCCAAAAGCTTACAGTTCTTTCAAAGCAGGGTCATGTTAAATTCGAAAGAAAGTCGATATCTATCGTACGTTAAAAAAGTAAAAAAAACCTAAAATGTTTTTCTCGTGGATAGGGGTCAATGGAAAAAACTTTTCTGAAAAACAAAACGAATCAGTAATTTATATCCTGCTGAAAATAATTTGTATGTTTTAAAGTAATATGTTCTTGGTTTTCTTCACATTTATTTACGGAGTATAAATTTGTCAGACATATTGTGTTTGGTGACATCTCGTGTCGGCTTGATGTCTTATCATCTGGAATCTCACCCTGAGGTTGCTTTTAGTAGCTGCGAGCATTTATTAGGTAGTTATATTCTTTTTGCATCTATTTTATTAAGTATATTTATTGTAATTAAGTAACTATCTAGTGGCACTAGGGCACACTTCGCCGGTTGCTGTTTTTGTTTTCTTTTTATCTTTGTATACTCGTTTGCAAGAGGTTAGGTACCAAGATGTAAAACCCAACCATATGTTTCATGTACCTGTCCAAAGTCTGAAATTGGGCTCATAGATTTGTCGTTGTGTTTAATGTTTTGTTAAATGTATATTTTTAAGAATAGTCAGGTAAGAGCTGTAATAGTTTACATATACACGATTCTTTATATCGGCGATTTAGAGCTTTTCACAAGAAGTGACATCTAGATTTGTAAAAACCCTCAGTTTTATTTCGTGGTTGGAGTGCAGATTCTCTGCCATATCTTTTATATAGTTTCATATACATAATTTGTTAATTCTAACACGAACACTTATGATGTATAAAATGATTTATTCCAATCCTTTGTTTATTTTGTTTTCGTTTTATCTTTAAGTTTGTTTCAAAAGGAATTCAAAGATACCAAAGGGGCAGACAGAAATCGTAAGTTGGAAGACAGACAAGACCATGGCCAACAAAATGAAACGAAACACAGACATAGAACACACAACACTACACTGAAAACTAAAGCTGGAGTAACACGAACCCTACAAAAAGCAGGGTGAGTTCAGGTGCTCCGGAAGGGTTAGCAACTCCTGCTCCACTAGTGGCACTCGATTCAATTCAGAAACTGTGGCAATCTTTATTTAATATTGCATTTTTTTTATTTTTGGCTATTTTTGGTAATTGTTTTTATTAAATTTGTTGAAACATTATGTGTAGTAACTTTGCCACATTTTAACAAACTAGTTCAACAGAAACATGCATCCCGGGTCACAAGAGTCAATCATACAGAGTTAATTCCTCTAACCACATGCTCAACTGGCTCTTGTTGACATATATATTAATAGTATGAACTCTATATTTATTTCAAGACCCACAGATAAATGGAACAGACGAGCCAAGAAAAAGCAGTGTTAACATTACTATTTATTTCAGTCATCAAATGCCTCTGCCCAATTGTTCGCTTGAACTTCCAAATGTAAGTGTTTTTTACTGTTTTAAACATACAAGATAACACGAAACAAATGCTCTTCAAAAATCGAAATCAGCAAATAGAACATAATGTAAATGTAACTGTAGATACTGACCGACAGTGTGAAAAGCCAAAGGCATCGATTCAATTTATGTTACCCGGTTATAGAGTCAAGTTAGCATGCAATCACTTGATATCCGTCCTTTGTCCACACTTCTCTTTGGATGTGCTTTGCCAATATGAACCAAACTGATGGAATGGCCCTTTTGAAATGTTGCTCGGTGCTATTGTCGTCTTGCATAAAAAAACAAAAATGGGTAAGTATACAAAAATCGTCTTATCTGAAACTAAAGAGCCTATAGAATCCGGTGTCTGGTGAAACAATATTTAGATAGTCTCTGCCAAAATTGTATCTAGTATCTCATCCCGCCAAAAGGTTGGCCACAACCGAAACAAGGTTTTCAAAGGTTCCTCTTGTAAAATTACTTGGAAATCTTCTTGACAGAATCTGTTGAGCTAAATGCAATCAAACTTTAATGTAATGTTAGTAGATGGTCATCTACTAACATTACGTCCGAAAAAATTCACCCGCCGGCCAAGATGGCCGACAACGTCAAACTTTAATGGATCTAATGAGAAATTCACTTCAAAATTGTCTTTTCAGAAACTGCTAAGCTAAACAAACTTAATTGGAATGTTACTAAGACGGACTTCTTAAAACACTGTTTGGAATCCGCACCTGTTAACTATGATGGCATTCATAGTCAAACATTATAAGTTCGCCTCTACGAAGTAGAGGGGGACTATTGGAGTACCCTCGGCCTCCATGTCCGCGTCCACAGCCAGATCTTTGGAATTATTATTAAAATACCTACATAAATATTACTTGGTATGCAGATGCATGAGGTCACGACCTATCACCACATCAAAAATTGAGGTAACATGACCTATATTTCATGGTTGAATGATTTCAATTAAGTTTGAGGTCCGACATTAGTTCTGGTAAAACATGACTGCGGATCATCAGACTTGGTTTGCAGATGCGTCTTGGGGAGTCTGTCAGCATCCCACCCAAATTAGGTCACTTTGACCCACATTTCATGCATCATTGACTGGTTAAGTTTTTCGTCCGACTCGTTTCCTCACATACTGTGTGGCCTACCATCAAGCAGGTTGGTCCGCAGATTTTATTAAGTTTAATTAGTTAAAATACATACATTTCAAATATATAATTTTAATTTCATAAAATTCCGATATTATTCACAACACAAGCTGTAACTAGACTTTAAAAAAAACACTCTCAGTCTGTTATGTTTGCATAACAAGTTTTCACGCAAAGTCAACTTTGATTCAAATAGCGCAATACATGTACGACAAGCTGGGGACAACGAGGCGAACTTGGCAGGCATTGCCTGCACCTTCGGTTTTTATCTCAAAAATTACAAGGCTCAAATAACAAAAAAGGCTGTTTATGTATACAGGAAAAGTACCTGAATTTAAATCAAGTTTTAAGTTTGGTGGGTGTTTGATATGGACGAATCACCTTCTGCATGATATTTATATTGATTGGTACTTAAATAAGTTTCTAGAAACCAACATGACGGCATGGCATAACCGGCACAGTAAAAAGAATAGACACAGGCAAAATAAAAAAAAACACAATTAAACAGTCAAAATCAACTTATAGAATGAACTTCAAATAAATGTCAGAGCTTTAGGTAAAGCCAGAGAAATGGTTATTCAAACGTTTTAAAGTAATGAGGTGATTATTGGTTAAAATCAGATTGAATTAAATCTACCTAACATCCACAACATTTTGTGTTAATTTTGTTTATGTCAATACCCTGTTACACCCTGGTCAGGTGGTGATGGAGGGGTTTATGTTAAACCCTGACTAGAGAAAAACAAATAAAAAAACATCCACAACATAACTAGAAAAACTTAGAAGGGAATATTAGATTAGCACGGACAATTACGTCACTGGCTCTACTCAAGGTATATAGGTATATAGAAAAGGCCATGTTACAGAGGTCTCCGATAGGGATCTACAAATACTTGACCTCCCCTTCGCAAAGCTTGTTCCGGGGGAAATAATAAACACTAGGTATCTCCGTGCTGGAAACACCATAGTACTTTAAAAAGGGCGCCCCTGGTTCTGGGTAAAGTATAAAGGACGAGAGTCGTTAAGGCCCATTTTTGGCCCAAGAATTGGTCCTTGAAAATGAAAATTGGCTAATATCTATTATTTTATATGTTTTGTATTGAATACTGTCTATAAAAAGAAAATCCAACAGAATTTTTAGTTTAATTAGTTCTACAATGGTCACATGACCCATAAAAATGCTTTAAATGTGATAATACTAAGAAATTTATTAATTTGCTGCAATATTTGATACTATTTTGGCGATTTTAATATAGATCACAACCAAACTTTGCACAATAAAAGATCTATCAAGTACAAATGTTTGGTTAAAATATCTTCGTGATGTTTTGGTGCAATCATATCTATTTTGAACAAAACGCCTCCGAAAATTGAGTTTTTGTACCGAAAATGTTAAATTTTTGTCAAATCCGTCAAATATACCCTTTAATTTTATATAAATGACGAAAATATACACGAAAAAGAAATGAATTATTAAAAGAAGATTACTAAACAACATTTTCACAACAGCTAATGATTTTGTCACAAAGTCTAAAATTTGGGCCAAATATGGGGCTTAACGTACCTACTCCTTTAAGTTTCAGTGTCACATTTCTTATTGAATGACAGTTTTCTAACTTAAATCTTGACTGGTATTTTTCAGCAATTGGATGGGTTTTTGTGTTAAGATGGATATAGAGACAAATATTTGATTCTGGGTCAGGTTAAAGGATAGACTTTGATCTTTTACTTAGTGTCCTGGAGCCAAGAGGTCCTCAGTAAGCCAAAAATACCTAGAAATCATTAAAGTATCACGATTTTCCTTGGACATAAACTAACACTTAAATGCATATTCTTACAATAATTTGAATACATCATCAGATGAAAGGAACCTAGTATTTCGTGGGAACTGAATTGATTACCGTAATTGAGTCCCTTTTCAATTTATGAAACCTAAAGTGTTTTGGTCAAAGTGGTTTTTACAGACCCAAGAATTAAATATCATTGACCCTTAGTCTCATTCCTATTAGGCCTAAAACTTATTTCATCCTTACATCGACACGGATATATCATTCATCGGATTCCTACACAAATGAACCGGACGGAATTGAATTTAATTTTCCACATTAAAATCCTAAAACAACACGGAAATTGTCTCCAATTCAAATATGCCATTATTACAATACTGAACCAATTTACTTGCTACAAAAAAATGAATTGTTTAGCATCGTCGTCACATTTTACAAAATATTGTTACAAATATATTATCATTTTTTCTGGGAAAAATGTGATGTAATCCATAAATCATTCAAATATAACTGTAAGAAGGACATTTTCGCAGAAATATCATTTCTGGCTAAGGAATTGTCAAATTTGTACCACTTAAAACCTGTTGAATGAAATATTTATGATTACCATTAATTTGGTATTGGATGCCATTAACAATTTATCTCTTATAGGTCGCAATAATCTTAACAATTTTGCATTTCAAAATTTCTTTCTTTTTTCGATAAATTATAATAAAACGATTAAAACATAAACTCAAGATAACTTACGAAGAAGAGATCGGACACCTCAGGTTTAAATTTACGACATGTAGATCTTCACAGGAGGAACAATTTTGCCATTATAATTTTTTGGTCATCTTTTAATGTTCCCGATATATAAACACATATGAATCGAGGAAAATAACCGCGGATGACTTCGTGTAAATAAGTGGATTATAGATCTTGACATACTGAACTTTACCCCATCCAAAATTTGTCTAAGACAGGTTAACCAAAATATAAATCAAATAGTCTAGCTTGACACATTTTTTTTTCAGTTGGAGGAAACATTTCAGATTTGACTTTAGATGATGTCTTTACCGTCTCATTTCTAGGGTCAATTTTAACAGCAGGATGGGAACCTTTATTTTTTCAAATGATTCTGCGTACACGAAACAAATTACTCTACCCAAGAGCCATTGGTTTTTTCCTGCAGTTTTTAAAACGTCAGATATTTGGTTTGGTTTTTGTAAAAAGCTGAAAAGTTAACTCGGTTCATGGTATTCCGTGAGCTGCATCAAAAGGAAACATTACAACAATGTCTTTACAAGAGATCGTCAGATTTTTTTTGTGTATATTCTTTGTATTTATCAGATACAAACGTTGCAAAATTATGGAATTTATATCTGTTGCAAAGCTTGTTTATTGAGCATATTTGTAGTTAAGAGCCATAAACGAAGCAGCACTTATGAATAAGTGAAAATAACTCTTTGGACGTCTTGGTGTAATGTATGAAGTGTAGATATTGTCATGCTGAACAGTTTTACTTTGAATATTATTAGCCAATTCACCACTTCCTAAAACTGGTTTTAATCGTAAGTAACAAAGTCTATATCTTGGAAAAGGAATTCGAAGATACCAAAGGGCAGACAGAAATCGTTAAGTCGGTAGACAGACAAGACCATGGCCAACAAAATGAAACGAAAAACAAACATAGAACACACAACACTACGCTGAAAACTAAGGCTGGAGTGACGCAAACCCTACAAAAACCAGGGTGAGTTCAAGTGCTCCGGAAGGGTTAGCAACTCTTGCTCCACTCGTGGCACCCGTCGTGTTACTAAGTTTTCAAAGCCGGTGTATAGTCACAATCGATGTTAGTCAATTAAACAATTAGTTTGATAAAAATTAAAACTATTTCTGGATTTTAATTGAAATCCCGAAAGTAATTTGAAAAGACAAACAGCACAGACAGAAACCGTCAAGTCAAAAGACAGACAATTTTTGCACCACCACTAATTTAGAGGAAAGAAAAAAGGAATATTGCTTCGGAAAGGATTTGTTGTAGCAAGTACATAAGGTAGAGCTGATGCAAGATAGATTTTTGTTTAAGATTCCTTTGTTTACAATACCAAGATAGCAAAGGAACAGACGAAATTGAATTTATTGTGCCCATTCTACTCAATGTGCTCATTCTAACTGCTTATGATGTCCTTTTACATGTAAATCACCTTCATCTATTCCTATCGATTAAAGGCTTGTACAAAAACCAGTAAAAACTTAAGCTAAAGTTACCGCTAGTTTAGTTAGAATATACAATATCAGCGATAATACACTGAGGTAGGTCCTCAACCTGTGTCCACCATGTCGTTTCTGTATATACTCTGGTAACGTATACACCTACAATTATTAAAAAAATGTTCTCAAATTTTCAAACTGTATAAATCATTTTGACTTAAGCTTCAACATGAAAGCTAAAGGCTCATATACACTGAGTACTAATTTGAAATATCAGAACGTTGAAAACATCACTAATTAAAAGTCTGATGCCAATTACAAGTCAACCTCAGGAGACAACGCAAAAGATCATGATAAATCAAGCAATATTTACAATCATTTATAATATATATGATTCTTTTCTTGCACAACAATTTGATATATTCTTTCATGTATAATGGTTTGTTTCCCCCAAATAGTTATTGATGGTGCGACTTAAATGTCTTTGGTTATTATAATTGTATTCTTCTGTTTTGTTCTTCATTTATATCTACTCTGACATTTACCCCATATCTTTTCATCTTCACTAGTACCTACTCTGACATTTACCCCATATCTTTTCATCTT
>JAULBM010317434.1:0-13746 GCA_032357055.1 Geukensia granosissima | reverse complement strand
TCCAAGTTTATCCGCTGTAATACCTTTTTGAACTAACACTTTTCTTTTCGATCTGTTCAATGAAATCCTGAGTAGATCTAATTATCAATTCCCTCTGCTTCCTCTGCTAAGTTCGTCTTGCGCACCCATCTACCTCCTGCTGATGCTGTTGTACGGCCTATCACATTCACCTGTTTGATGTTGCTCTCGAGTCCTTCTAACCATCGACTCTTACTGCTCCCACAGCCGAGTCTTTCTTCCTGATCCTACTCTGATGCTAATTTAGCTCTTATAGAGTTCAATTTCTCCTGCTGATGATCACTTTTAGCACGTACTGTGAAAGAGCACTAGTAAAAATGAGAAAATGACTAACAACAACAGCAGCAGAAAGTCGATATGTTGGAAAGAAGTAAGCACTAGAGTAGGATGAGCAAGAGGGACTTAGCGGCGAAAGCAGCCAATAACTGCAATTCATTGTAGTACTCAGGAAAGGGAAAGGGCTAGAAGCTGAAACTGCATGCGCTTAATGAGCTCTAGTTTATGATATGATTATGTTCAAACATTATAGAGTATTTCATTTGACTTTGTATATGTTTAGTTCTTTGAAATTAAACATGTTAAAATACACAATTTGTCATTTAGTCTAGGTAAGAAGTAGATATTTCTGTTACAGTAACAACTCAGGTATCACTAGTGGAGCAGACGTTGATAAAGCTTCTAGAGCTCCTGAACTCATCCTGTTTTTTGTAAGGTTCGTGTTACTCCAGATTTAGTTTCCAGTGTAGTGTTGTGTGTTGTATGTTTGTCTTTCGTTTCATTTTGCTGGCCATATTCGTCTGTTTTCCGATTTAACGATTTCTGTCTGCCTCTTTTGTATCTTCGAATTCCTTTTGATGAGGTCATAATACAAATGTATCATTGTTAAGAATATATTTTTGCTTATTCTGGAGTGTTAATTTAAAGCATATAGTTTGATGAATTTTGGATAATAAAGCATCACTTCTGTTACATAAGATTAAGGATTGATAGACCGCTTGTCGAGTTGTACTAAAAGAACAGTTGTGACGGGAAACTAGCAATTCAGTTAAAAAAACATTAAATATCTAACAAACGGAAAGCAAAATAGAGAGTGCAGAAAACACTTCAATGTGTTAAATTGTTAATCTATTAAAATAAGTGTACAATGAATAAATTTTAAAGTTCTGTCAAATGTCTGCATATACAAATTGATCATGAAGGACAACTCTGTGTCATACAACCATAGCAGTCCATCATTTCATACGCGTATACCACAAATGTTCCAACCATTTTTATTAACTATAAATTGTTGTGAGGATTTCCGATATTGACGACTACCAGACTACACCCATGTCTCTGTGTTGCAAGTTCTTCATTCAAATATAATTTTTCTAGCCCATTATTTCAAAGTGTGGAAAACATTTTTCTACAAAATGTATTTGCAAAAGGACTTTTATACTGTCAGCATCAATCCAGACATAGTTTTATCTAAAATCAACATACATGTAAGTGTAAATTCGAACAACGACATTTCAAGGTTTGCCAAATGCTCTATTTTGTAATATAAGAAGAAGGTGTGGCATTATTGTCCAAAAGACAGCCATACACAATATTTACACGAAATAGGTATAAAAATAGGAGACATCACATGATTGTCAATGGGACAGCAATCCGTGAAATAACAGTCAAATTTAATAACCTTTTAAGTTAAGATGGATTTATGGGAATTGAGCACATAGGCTTGATTTAACTTAAATTTTCCTATTGAAATTATAAGAAATAAAGATAAAATTTATTGTTCTAAATGTCTTTTTATTCATTCTGAATGCAATGCAGTATACATGTTTCAATGTAAACCTCTAAACCTTAATATTTCCACAAAACATAACAAGTTCCATAACAGAGCGAAGTAGTCAAATGTAAAGAAATCGCAATGGGAAGCATAATGTAGCACCCAGTACATTTACTCGATAAAATACGTTCAGAACCTCTCGGGTATTTATAAATTAAATTAATACTGCGAAATGTTTGAACCAAAATGTGACAAAATTCATGCAAGTCTTACAATTTGGGTAGAAAATAATCGGTATATTTCAACTCTGAGTAAGCCAACGAAAATCGGATCGACAAGCTTAAAGTGATAGGTCTATTGACCTGGCGATCTACAAGACAGAACATGACATATAGTGTGCATCTAAAATTAATTTCGGACATATAACTACAAACAATACGAACCCCGACAAAATCCATCTGGGGCTGAAAAAAGCTGCATATATGTATAGGTTCTCTTATTTTTTGGTCTATACGAAAGCAAAAGATTTCTTAGTGAAACAAAGCGAAACGGTCAAATGAATTAAACCAATGTGTCAACAAAGACAGTATAGTTCTTCTAAAACACGAATACATCGTTAGCCAAGGTGTTTAATGGGATAATCGAAAGAACTAGAATGAGATAGAATCGAAGTACACGGATCTTTATGGACACCTGTATTGTTGCCAATTCTTTCCAATTCACACCATGCTTCAGTTAAAACTAGAAATGTATTACCGATGGCTTATGTTATTCGATTTTATAATGCATTTACCATAGTTGAGAGTAAAGTATAAAGTCATAACGACAACAGCTTTTTGCCTGGAACCACAATTCAATTTCACTATTTTACAATATCGATGTTATTGTTTTGTTCTCTTTTAAATGCAAAGACATTAATAAAATAGTGTACTTTAAGGATAAATAAATATCAAATATATAGTAAAACTATTAAAATACCTTATCACTGCATTAATAGGGCAGCCATAATGTTGGGTGTAAGAAATCATACAAGCAAAACAGTTGAAGCTAAACTTACCTGTAACATTTGAACAAAACATACCAAAAGATCAAAGGCACATTAAGATACTGAACCGCAAAAGAAACGTTGCCCGGATTTTTTTCTTAAATAGCCGCTTCATTTGAAGTAAAAATAACGAATCATAAATTGATAAAAATATGATTTTATTTATCTAACATTTGTCTTATAGTTTTAGACATCCAGTAAAATGACAAACAATGTCAATATTGCAGCTTCCGGTTGTCCTGACTGCACTTCCGTTAATAGCGTGACAATAATTGACACTAATCACAGCCATACATCTCCGGTACATAGAGTTAATGAAGCGATTGATAAAGGCCATAGGAATACCAGCCCATACTCTCTGATACGTAACAGAAAGTTCACCAGCAGTTGTCGGTCTTGGCTCCTGTCGGTTAAGCATCAACTGAATGTGGTCCCATAAATGTTCAATATGGTTGAGATCGGGGCTAAGTGCTGCCCAGTCCATAACTGTGATGTTGTTTTGTTGCAAGTAGTCCCGAGTTACCCTTACTGTATATGCAAGCGCATTATCCTGTTGGAATGACTTGTTTGGATGTCAGTTGAAATGAGGTACAACATGGGGTGTCAGGACTTGATTTCGATAGCGAGCAGCCGTTACACCATTTCCTCTGCCTGGACCAAGATTTTGGAAAACGAGGAGTTTTGAAATTCAGGCAAATACCGCCCCACAACACACCCTGATGCTTGGACCGCTCCACGGATCAGTTTCCATCACACAGTTGTCGTTATAGCGCTCACTCTGCCTTTGCCAATCTCTTGTTCATCCTTCGGTCGTCGAAATGCAATATATCTACTTTCGCCGGAGAAGATTACATTCCACCATTGTCGATTTCGCCAGTTTTGCCGGTGTATGGTTCATTAGAGACTTGTCTGACGGTGTATTTGTGTAAGGACAGGACCTCTGTAGGGTCGACGACATCTGAGGTTGCTAGAGCTCAACCGACGACGTACTGTATCATCACTGACGGGTCGTTGATGAGTTCCGACGGTATGTCGTGCTGTTTTCGACGCTCTTGCAAATCTATCGTTCAAATGCTGGCGGAGTATGTACCGGTTCTGTCTTGACTTTGTTACCTGTGGTCTACCGCTACGCGGACGGTCGTTTTTGCTGTTGATTGCACAGTAACGTTGACGTAGACGTTCAATTGTTCTAATACTGCAGTTGAAGTCATTTGCAATCATTCTGGCAGCTTGCCTCTGCTGTCGACTCAAACGTAGCATAGCTTCCCTTTCAAATCAATACTGATAATCATTAAAATTTTCACGGTATTTAAACACGTAATGAACCATGAAAAGCATGCACGTTAAAATATTTCAGTTTCTAAAGTGTGTACCACGGGAGGCGGGAGTTTCAAAAACATTGCAACGGGTCGTCCAAATCAATGAAGCGTAACCTACCTTTGAATGATTGTAGAGTTTACCTTTTGTGTCTTTGATGATATTTAACACACATAATGACCCCTACCAAGAATATTTCATTTGATTAACTATGAAAAAATATGCGACGTTTCTTTTGCAGTTCAGCATAGATCTAATGTTGTTTGGAATGTTTCAGTAAAGTGTGTTGCTTTATTGTTACATCCTGTTCTAAATAGTTGTCTCTGCAGATGTAAAGAAGCTGTCCACATTGTCTTGTGTTGTTTGCTTTGCTTTTGATGGAGTAATTTTTCCCAGTCAATCCCACCTTGATTGAAATCGCCTCTGAGCCAGAGGTGTGAGTTGCTGTTTCGTCTAATTCTATGTATAGATTTGACAAAGTTTATCAAGTATTCTTCTTCAGTTTTCTTTGGGATTTGTAGGAATTGCCGACATATACATTAGATGCATTGGTAATTTGAAGTTTAACCCATAATTGTTCGCTCGTACGTTCAGATTGTAAGTCTGTAGGTTCAGAGCTAAGATATTTATCTGAAACAAGTAAAATACTCCTTCATGTGAATCAGTACTGCGATCCCTCCTTTATGGAGTATACCAGCTTGGTAAAACCTTTGAAGATTGTTCATCCTTGCTTAACCAAGACTCAGTACCTATAGTAATGTCTGGATTTGTTTATTCTACCAGGTTGTCAATATCATTTTGTTTTGTTTTTTTTTATATAAAACTGACAATTATTTAATATGATTCTTAGGGGTGAGTCTATATTCTCTTATTTGGTATAATAAGATCTCGCTTTTCGAATGGGACGAGATGTAGCTGCCGGACTCCATACTTTTATCCCAGTTCAAATGATGTTTCATTCAATCATTCATTGCTGTTTACAGTTTTAAATGTTGATGTGTATAAAATGCATGATGAAAAATTTGGTAAGCCACAGCTATCACAATGCCACGATACATCCATCCCTTCGGCCTTGATTTACAAGCTAGTGTATTCATACCCAGACAGTCTTAATGGTATCATTTATTATAAAAGTCACAACATACTCTTGAGGTTTTCCAGGGAACAGCATTTCTAACACTTTTATATTTTCGTGGGGATCTGGTTTGAATTGTTTGGTCTCTTGTTGTTTATTTACATGTATGTGACTAGGTGTAAGCTTGTTATCAGGTTTGCATGTGCATTGACTTGTACATGTCTGAGTATTTGGCATCATTAGGTCATCATATTAGTACTCATATCATGTTAGTACTAATAAACGATGTATTACCAAAAATACTTGAGGAAAAAATAGGCATTCCACAAGAGTCACACTGCCATGATGCATTATGTATACCTTGATAGATTAAGGTGTTCATGCCAAAACAGCCTTTATGGTACCATTTATCACATGTGTCGCAGCATAAAAGCTGCGATTTCCCACTACTTTATTACGTATGCCACAAGGATGTTTTGGTGTTCTAGGTCTAGGTTTGCGACTGTGCCAAGAGCAGGGCACATAAGTAACTGAGGATTAAGTCTTTTTTCAAATATACCCTGTATGATATAATATGTTGCTGATGTTAACTTTACCTTGTAGTTGTTGCTTTCCGATGTGAACCTGAGTTTTATTTGATCTGGGAGGTAGTGTGGTGTTAGTTGTTGAAACAGCAAAATATTATCATCGCTCTACGCTGACGCGGTGATAAAGTCTAGTCTGTAGACAAGATCGTTTAATATCCAATTCAGTTCATCGTAACTTCTTATATGATCTTATATGGTACATGTACTATGTTTTTTTAGTTAAATTGCTGGTACTGGTCGTCTGTGGTCAAAATATTTAAGGTAGGTGGAGGACTGGAGGATTACTAACATGTTAAATTCCGCTACTCTTTAAGCTGTAGGATTAATTGATTTGTTATTGGATTATTGTTACATTTGAATGATACTGCATTTTACTGTTTTCTTTGCCGCATATCCATGTGCCTGTCCCAAGCCAGAAACCTGTAGTCAAGTTGTAATTAATTGTTCTGATGCTTTGCTGTTGTACGTTTAATGTTTTAAGCGTAATTTTCAATGAGGCACCACTAAATTTAATTTTAGTTTTTTTGTGATGAAAATAGTCGCGAGCGAGCGAAATACTTTATTTAAAATTTTCTAGCGAAGTAATTTTTTTTGGAAATTTTTAACCAATAATATGATGAACGAGAGAATCCAGAGAACTTTTAACTTAAATGGAGTGACCTTATTGTTGCATTAAAATAGTTCTTCACTAATTCCTGTGTGGGTTTTTTACAATTTGCTTTTCAGTGTGGATCTTAATTAAAATATTTGCACTTTAGACTTTTATGGACTGTTTTCTTATTAATTGACCCAGCACCTCCCATTCAATAGTGTACAAGTTATTTCCGGCAAATAAGGGATCAATTTTATTTTCCAGACGAACTTTTTATGCTTTCCAAATAAACATTGCATTAATTTACTTACTGATGGCTGCTATTGACAGAGACATATAATACAATTGTATTGTGTCTCTGCTATTGGTAAGGTCTTTAAACCTACGTAATTGGGATTTGCGGTACTCACTCTTTTACAAGCTATGAGTCGGGTTGATGAGCTGTAACAGAGACATATAATACAATTGTATTGTAACGTGTGCACCCCGGTGGGTCGATAGCCTACCCGACACAAATCAACTATCCAGCTACTGTGGAAAACAGCTACCACTGACCGACACCACAAATTAACAAGAACACCTTCCAACCGACAATGAACATATAAAACCAGACTACAAATAATTAAACTCCCTGCCAAGCGGCCAAATCAGATATTAATATCGTTCTGAAAATCCATCGTGCTTTAATCAGACGCAAGATTTAAGTAAAGATAAACAATTTATTACTGACAACAAAATTCAAACTTAACAAGAGAAAAAGTCCGATATCATATACACATAAATAACACTAACAACAAGACGAGTTTAGTCTACCCTAATCGTATACAAGAAACATACTCATATTATTCATTGATTGGTTGTTGTTTAACGTCCAGTAGCAAATATTTCATGCATATTCAGGACGGAAACAAGTCAGCAAACAATACATCAATATGTAGACTGTAACAAAGGGACCGGTAAAGAGGGACTTTTAGGCTGCCACTGTAAAAATTGCGGGTTCGATAGGGGCGGAAAATTTAGCCTTGTAACTGGCCGCCTACGGACCAGTCAAAACGAGCTGTTACAAGGGGTCTTTAGCGTGCTTAAGACGTGGCATTTCCTAAACACGGGGCGTAATTAACGTCTGCCTCTGGACGGATTGTGAATTTATACATCCCCGACAATCAGGGACGCCCCTTTTTGATGACTAGTGTCTCAAGGACGGAGATACCTAATGCCTATTCTTTCCTCGGCACAACCTATGAGAAGGGGAGTTCAAGTATTTATACATCCTGCTCGAAATTACGGACGCCCCTTAAGCAGGGGTTTAACCTGCAGGCGGAGAAACCGAACGGCCTATTTGTATACCCCGGCCGGCCTCGGGGGCAAATAATCATTAAAAAATGTAAAATAGCTTAGTTCATTTGAAATGAAAAGGAAACTATACATGACATGCAATGAATGACATGTGAAGAACAAAGAAATGACCTGGATCACAGGACACAGTGTCAAAATAATAGACTAATAAGTTGACTTTGCAATTATTACTCACAGTCAGGTAGTAATTGTGGGTTATAAAAACATCCTTTACAACTAATTAACAAGGACTTTTCTGACATCAGTACATAGCTAGAATGATATATATTTTAAATATTTCAATTAAAAATTAGATTCCTTGTTTCAGAGAAAACAGAGATGTTGTTTAAATAGAACAAATTAATCCAAAAGAAGAACAAACTAAATGAAACTATATATGATTTTAAAGTTCCAAAGCAAAAGGAAGTCATGTCGGCATAAATAGATTTTATAGCCGGAGATTATTTGGCATAGCAGAAAAGTCTTTAGGCCTAATAGATTGAGAATGAAAGATGAAACATTTGAAACACTTATGATGATAAAATGCAATAACATTTAAAATCAAATGATCAGGGTACCCATTTATTCTCTTGGAAAATATATTATAGGTACATAATGTGTTATGTAAATATGTTCTTTTTCATTTAATGCTAGTATAAATTCATTTGTTTTAAAGCTGTTTTCATTAAACCATGCAAAATGCAATTGTAATTTTATGCATTACATTGGTAAAGTAATTGTAATATAATGGATTACTGTGTAAAATTCATGTAATTGTAATTTAATGCATGGCTTGTCAGAGTAATTGTAATATAATGCATTACATTCCAATGTAATTCGTCCCCGAGGGCGGCCGGGGTATATAAATAGGCCGTTCGGTTTTTCTGCCTGCAGGTAGAACCCCTGCTTAAGGGGCGTCCGTTAGTTCGAGCGGGATGTATAAATACTCGAACTCCCTTTCTCAATGGTTGTGCCGGGAAAAATAGCGACTAGCTATCTCTGTCCGGGAGGCACTAGTCCTCTGAAAGGGGCGTTCCTGATTGTGTGGGATGTATTAATTCACAATCCGGACGGAGGGAGACGTTAAAGAAACCTTGTGTTTAGGAAATACCACGTCTTAAGCACGTTAAAGACCCTTTTTACCTTACGACACAAGATTAAAGACGTCACATTAAAATTTGTGCTGGTATACTATTTTTGACATTTCCGTTATCTGTCAGTGCGTGGCAACATGCTACAAATTAACTGATTAATTAACACAATGAACAATTTTGTTTTGCTTTTGAATCTATATGAAAGTATTCACAAAAAGAAAAAAAAATATGACGGAATAAAATTATTTTAACAATGATCAAGACTAAATACACGTATATATAGCTGACCGTGTCGGAAGGATGCCCCGAACGTGTTTCAGAATTTGTCCTCAAAATTTGAATTTGTTACTGCAAGTTCCACGTAGACATCTATTTTTTTCAGCGAGATCATGTCTTGTCCGTCATGGTAGATAACCCAAAACGCTAAGTGTTTCAAGCTAAAGCATCAGCTTTTCAGAAATAGGGTAAAGTTGTCATAATTATTTATTTTAAAAGAACCAAAGAAACAATACCATACATGATTTGCCTATAAACGTTTTAGGATGGTATCTTTATGGCATATATTCCAAATATATATTTTGAATAGGCATAGATCTCAAACAGAAATACCGATACTCGGTCGGGTTCTGTTAAGCACGACCTTCGTTACAGAAGTTCCGAAAGAAGAATTTTTATTATAACTGTCCTCAAAATTTGAATTTGTTACTACAAGTTCCATGAAGACATCTATTATTTTCAGCGAGATCATGTCTTGTCCGTAAGGGACGCTAAGTGTTTCAAGCTAAAGCATGCGTAGTTTAAAATCAGCTATTCAGAAATAGGGTAAAGTTGTCATAATTAGTTATTTGAAAAGAACCAAAGTATATAACAATACCATACATGATTTTAGGATGGTATCTTTATGGCATATATTCCAAAAAAAAAATTATTTTGAATAGGCATAGATCTCAAACAGAAATACCGTATATACTCGGTCGGGTTCTGTTAAGCACGATCTTGGTTACAGAAGTTCCGAAAGAAGAATTTTTATTATAATTATTTTTTCCCAACGGAATATACCTTATATAATAAATGTTCCAATAGAAATAATTATAATGAAATGATCTATAAAAAAGTTCCATTAGAACTGTTGAAATGAGGAACAAATACATGTTGACATTTCCAACGTCATCTCTACCGATGGAACCGTGCAAACAGAGGTGGATCCAGACTTTTTGAAAAATGGGGGAAAGGGGGGGGGGCAATTTTTGTGGACCTCTTGATTCATCAATTTTCTAAATTTCCAATGTGAACCAAATGCAATTAATCAAAGTAAAAGGATTTGGGTATATACCCCCTAAGACATATAATAACAGGTTCTCACTTTACACTTTGGGTATGAAGTCTTTGAACTTTCAAACAACATCTAATGAAAAAAAAAACCTTGTATTTTAACATCATTTATAGAAATTGTCTAAGAATCAATGAAAATTTGTAAGCAAGGATAGACTTTTTGATCAAATTTTACAGAGTTTAGTCTATTTTGTTCATCAAATATTCATACTGTATGTCTATCCGTCATCAATTTATTCGGAACTCAATAAAGCAACTGGACAAATAAGATTTATGTACATACATCCTGACACTTAACGCAGTTGTTTTAAGTTTTAATAACGCATAACTTTAACAAATTGCATTTTTATATCTTTTGTCTGGTAAAAATCATAAAACTAGTCGTTTGCTATAACTTGTAAATTGATTGTACAATTCCCTCACCATGGCGATTCTTAAACTTCCATTAAAATCAAACTATTTCTATTTTTTATCTGACAAGCACTTTAAAAGGTAAATTGTTGCGTGTTGATAGGAGTTAAGAAAAGATTTAGATGAATATATCATCTGAATGTATAAGGGTTGCTTAGAACAATTATAAAATTGTATTAAGTCGGGAACAGCATATGTCATACATACGGATATGTTGCATGGTAACAACAGCCTGTTGTATGATAGTCTAGACAACAATACCAGCTTAGATTCATATAGGCCATATATTTATTAAATCATATCATAATAAACTGGATTATAAAAATATGAAATGATTATCAGCAGACGATAAAATAGCAGTGAAAGAAACTCGGAACAAAGCACTAAAGCCATGTCTAAAAAAGGCAGAAAAAATGACTAAAGCTTTAAGCTTTAAACAAAAACAATCCAAATATAGTATAATTTTTTTTTACAATTTGTTTCAGTTTTTTCAGATTTGACAGATTCATAATAATTAAGCAAATGGTGAAATAGAAATATGGAAACTTAAAATCTATCCATTCGAAAAAATTTCGAAGGAAATTTAGATGTAACTATTGAAACTAAAGATTGTTATAATGACTCGCTGGAAATAAAACAAATAAACCAATAAAATAAAAAAAAAAAGAAAGAAAACAAATATGTAAAATCCATGTGGGGAGCATTTTTGCCAATGGAGCATTGATGAAAAAATAAGCCCTATATATGACACGCCTAAATATAAAGCAGACCTTGTGATGGGAAAGAATTGTTTCCACAGGCTGCGAAATGAAAATTGCACTTTTAAATTACACTTCAAATGAAAAAGGAAATAACGATTTTTTTCACGAATATAAACGCGACTTTCAAAAGACGTGTTTTTGTAGAAAATTAGCAGTCAATAACAAAGTTTTTGACCCCTCATGACAATATTCTACATTCGTAACGCGATCTGTTTTGGTTATACTGACCTTGTATTATAGACTTTTACCTCTGTTTTAATTTCTATCATCTGGTCTTGGTAACATCTAACGAAGGCATTCAAGCTTTAGGTATTGGTGTAATAAAAATTTATGTCACCTGAGTGAAACTTGACACTATCAAAGCAATCTCTAATCGAATTGAACAATTGGTTTTAATAAGTTTTGTTTTTTATCTCGTTTCGTCACAGCTGTTCCAGATTTGGATGGGCTGTTGATTACTCACAAACGCGTTTAACCCCGCCACATACTTCATGTGCCTGATCATGCCAGGATTTTTTTCTTTCGTTTTTTCTTTTGTAACCATTGCTAAGTTGACCGATTACTGTTACAGACTGTCTTTGTTTTTGAAGATCTTGAGGTAACGAGTGGTTTTTGGGTTGTTTGTTATTAAAAGTTGTTAGGTCCAAATTAGCCAACTTAACCATATATCATATGTCTATATACTCATCATCGAAATATGCAATATTAGGAAATGGAATATAAAGGTAGCTTCTGTTGCAGAAACTGACCATGAGGGAAACGAAGCGACAAGATCAAATACTGATAGTGCCTCGTTATTTATAGAAACACTGTAATAGTACTAATTTGCTGAGGAGTTATGCCACTTTATATCAACTTAGTCTCAAAAGTTCATTATACGAGTGCCACTAGTCAACTGAGAATTCTTATTCATAGGGAGCACAAGGCGCATTTTCTGTTTGAAATTATTTTTTCGCTAAATTGAAAAAGTTTATTTGTTTCATTTCTATAACAACATTTCAATTGCTATTTTGATTCCGCTAAATCAATTGGTTAAATGTTATTGAATGTCTCTCCAAAACGGGCGTTCATTGGATTAATTTTCAGCCATCCAATGCGTAGCCCGTCGCAGGACAATTGCGCTTGGATATATAGAAATATTTGCGATTTAAGAAAACAGACACTTGATCATTTTTAAAGGGCATTTGCGGGTTAAAATTGTTGTTTAAGACTTCTCTCCTTCTTTATTCAGGCTTAGCAGGATAAACCAGGATGAGATAAAAGTCATTTTGGTTAAGAATTTGTCTTTAAAACAAAATTTAACACTATGAAAAAAAAAGGTTTATAAAAAAAGTACTTGTATCTGGCTTAGTATATTTGTTGGCCAATCGTCAGATTTGTATGTCGCAGCAATCTCCGAAACAGAGAGTGTAGTACTTCCTTCGTCAGACATATACATCGCCGACTACTGGAGGTTTAACTGGAAGCTAGGAGACTCTGTTTCGGAGATAGATGTTGCAGTGCATTTCTTACATCTACAAGAAATATCATTCCTTTCGAGCAATTTATCAAGTCTGTTGAAAAATCCATCATACAGGATACACATATTGACTTGATTTTGATACTCAATGATGCAAGTTACAGTTTCTTAATTAATGATTTTCACTCACTAAAGCTTACAGAAATAATACAGGTAACAAGCGTAACAAGTCCTTTGCAACTTACAAAGATATGCTATTTTTTACGAGCAACCATCCACTCCTTTTACAATTAAAAAAGCAAAAATGCCCTGCGCCAGAGAAGAAGGGGTTCAGCAAAATTTGTTGCTTTTGTGTTTCACCAGGAGAAAGAACTCCGTCTTAATAGCGTCCGTTAGTTTGGCAGGATGTTCATATTCTGAACCAATGTCCCTCGGAGGGACATTTTTGCGTTTCAAAGGGTGGCCGGGCAACCCTGGATCGTCCCCGTTCATTATTTATTGTCATCGTGTTGATAGCGTTTTTTATCCTTGTTGACCTTTGACATTTCTCTCTATCTTTTATAAGCTTACCTATAAAAGAAATAACTGGATAAAATCATTGAAAAGTTGGAGTTTCATTAGTATATGAAAAGGGAGAGGTGGTATGATTGTCTGTGTGATAGCGATCGTCAAAACTAGTGTTGTTCAATTGGAAAAATTTTGAAACCGATCATTGGTTACTATCGGTTGATTGTAACCGATCGATGATCGATTACATAATCGGTTATTCGATAACTGAATAACGTTTCCTTCTTTTACTTTTACTAGATAGATACTGCCCGTCACCATTGTTTATGTGAGCCTAAGTGCATGTTGCATGCTTATTTTATGTATAATTTAATTAACCTGCCCATCCTGTGCATTATTATACCAATTTAGTTGTTGTATTATTAGTTTTAATTGTGTTGGT
>JAULBM010317423.1:0-13746 GCA_032357055.1 Geukensia granosissima | reverse complement strand
TAGGAACATTCCACCAAAGTTTGGTTAAAATTGGCCAAGCGGTTTCAGAGGAGTTGATGAAAATGTAAAAAGTTTACAGAGCGATGATGACCAATTACCTATTGGCAACTTTTAATTCATTGCTGGAAATATTTTGGTGACACCTGCATATACGAATCTCTAAAGATACGACAGGGCTTAAGCCTCCCATCAGGAAGAAAGAGAGTTACTGCTGACACACTACACAATCTAGAATTTGTGATAGAAATATGAAAATCACCCTGCCAGTGCAACTGGTCTTAACTTTCGTGTTGTTCAAGCTACATTTTTCTGTGTCGAGTTTGTTCGTTGTTTTTTTTTTGTCATACATATTTTATTCTTGAAACTATAATTTTTATCTGCCATCTGGCTTTTATGTTTGTCACTTTGGTATCTTAGAATTATTTTAATACAATACTTTTTACGAACAAATCGATAAAATTTGGACACTTGCACAATTTCTTATTTTAATTGACTTAAATGATATTTTTACACCAAATCCAACCACCGGACGTGTTTTGGTTGGTGTCTAAGGTTGAGAAAACCTGGTTTTTTATCAAGTGTGTTTGGATTTTGAACTAGCTTTCATAAATATCGAGTACTTTTTAGAGGTCGTTATCTCTTGTTTTTTGTACTATTAAGTGTCTGCATACTCTGTATCAACTTCAAAAGTTTAATCTCATACAATTGGATTTAAAATTTTGTTTTATGTCGTTTTTTTTTAAAACACTGTCCGAGGTAAGGAGATGTTTGAGAACTCACAAACATGTTTAACCCAGCCACATACTTTATGTGCCTTTCAAACGCCAGTAACTTGTAACACAGATAATGTCGTTGTTTTTATGTTTAAGGGTTACTTACTTACGCAGTTTACTTATTTGGCCGGTAGTTGTTACATTTGAATATGATTGCATTTTATTTTAAGGGGCCTTTTACAGCTTGCCGTAGGGTGTGAACATGTGTTCATTATTATTATGGTGACCTCTAGAACTTTTTAATTTATACGTTGAGGAGGGCCGTCTCATTGACAATAGTGCTACATTTCCCTTTTCTTTATTGAGAACTTATATGTTCAATCTCGCCACATACTTTATGTGGCTTTCCAAAGTCAGGAACCTGTCATCCAGTGGATGTCTTTATTTTTATGTTAATGTTGCTTGTTTTACATTGTGTTCTTATTTGACCAATGGTTGTTATATTGATGACATTTTATTTTTTTGGAATTTCTAAGGCTTGGCGTCTGGTGTGTATTTGTGTCCATTCTTGAAGGTCTTAGGGTTTGTTTGTATTTTACGCATTCTGGATTGCTATCCCAAAAGACAATCTTACCACATTTTCTTTTTTTTATTTTAAAGTATTACACAGTTTTTCATTATCTTTCAATATGAAACTAAGGGAGAGAGGCGACAAAATTCTCGTAAAAGTTTGTAATTGATTGAAATACAAGATCTGAAATGTCCTGGAATGTTGCATAAAATGCCGACCAGAAATCTGTACTTTTTTGCAGAGTTTCCCTTTAAAATACAGTTTAGACTAATTTCAGCTGTGACGGACTACGATACCGAATTTCCGAATCGGACAAAAACTGAAGGAAACAATTATATTCGCCTGGCAGTTCATACAAAAATGCATTAAGGGCCGTATGTTGAAAAAACTCTGGCTGTGATGCTAATCTTCAACCTCCGATTGGTTCGAACACCTTGGTAGGGATATGTTAGGATCATGAATGCAAAAAAGGGGGATTGTATATGCAAAATAATAGAAACGGCAAACATAAACTTAATTGATAATTGCTGCTTATAGCAATACATTCATTATAGTTACCAATCTCCCAGTATAGGTCATATCCGTTCTCAAACACGGGTGATCTTCCATGACAGTTAAACTCCACCCCTTTAAATAGAAATGAGCTAGGGTGTCCCTTACACGTGTCAAATTTGTCTTCAAATAAATATTTTAACATCCTACTTCTACCATTTTCATTGTATTTGTAGAATAACCATGGATATTCCACAGTGTGTTACAAAGTGGTTGATTGGTTTGATGTTACGACAATGATATCCAGTAGAGCTTCAATATTTTTTTCATTTTTAGACAAGTTCATTGGGGAAAAACTAAACACAGGCACTTATTTTTAAAAAAATTCTATTTACTACGTTTGCTATTATAAGTGCCTATGGTTCTTAACTTGCCAGTTATTATTCAGTGGAAAGAAAACCTCATTGATTGTTTTGGAAGATATCGGAATTCAAATAGCAATACTGTTTTGGCTAAATTTATCAATCAACAATACGACCATACATTTTATGTCTGACATCCACTCCCCTTTCCTTTTCAGTTAGTCGTAGTTAAAATGCTGCAATTCAAAATCACTTACATCCAGCTGTTGTGGTCATTTCTGTTAGTACAACACTTTCTGCCAAGCTCTGGCAGTTTAACACTCAAAATGTGCGACAGACTGTGGGTATGTGTGTTTGTTGCTGTCTGCTGCAAAATTCTCTGTAGACTCTTTCAGCATCCACAGTGAGGATTTCCGTTAAGGGAAGTAACGATTGTAGAAAATTTATACTTTTTGGCACACTTGAGTTTAGATTATTTGACTCTGTGTTAATGAACTACCCGATTTGAAGCATGCATTTATAACTTCAAAGCACATAGTTTTTACTGCATTGAAAATATTTTGAATCAGTGTTGAAGTTGCAAAAAATGATGTTTTTAATATGGTAAAGATTTTACCATTAATGGTAAAAATGGTAAATTAGGGCCCCTGTTATGAAACAGGTGTGGGAAAAACAATGCCCTCTTGCATATTGTTGTTCACAAAAGTATTAATTTATGCTCACTTTAATAAGATCAAGAGTTTGTATTTAAAATGGCATTGATATATGATTTCATGTTTACAAATATTAAAAAGGAATCCCCCACTTTTCGTCTTTATATAGATAAAGCTCAATGCTTACTGACTTGGCATCGTGTATCCGCCATGTGTCAGATGACGTTACTTCGGAGATCGTCCGGTTACAAGATAAGACCTAAAATAAAGTTTTGTTGTAGGCATAAACAAAGGACAGAAGTTTTTGCTTGGTTTCATGGATACTCCAAAGAGTTATTTAGACGAACCGCATTTTAGTCTAATTGTTGTATCAAGTTCAGACCAAGTAACCACAGTAAATATAACGGCTACAGCAGTTGCTTACAAAAATACTTTTACTCTAAATCCAAGAGAAATCAGAAAGGTTGGCATAAGTGTCGATATCCGTCAAATTGGAACAACTATACAGAGTAATTTTGTTAGTATTGAATCTAACGACGATATAAGCCTGTATGCTGTTTGTTATATTCTAAATAAGAGATATCTTTCTATTACCAGTTTAATAGAAGTCTCCATGTCGGACTTTTTCCTAGTGTTTCCAACTCATGTCCTTGGATCTGATTATATTATCATAACATGGGGAGATTACTCTTCATTCTTAATAATTGCAACAGAAGATAACACAACAATTCACATTAACATTCCTACTTTTAGTGATGCATGGATTACGTATGAATCACATCAATACCAAAAGGGAACTTCTTTGTCACTGGTATTACATAAACATCAAACATTTACTGCATATGCAGATGCTTGCGACTATACTGGAATTCAAATTTCTGCAAACAGGCCTGTGGCAGTTTTTAGCGGAAACAGGGAAGGTGAAGATCATGATTTGATGGTTGAACAACAAGTATCCAAAATATACTGGGGTACTGAGTTTGTTACCATTGGTATTCCAGACTGCATAACACCCGGTAGATTTCGGGTTATAGCTAGTAAAGCACACACCCAGGTCAATATACCAGGATTTCAACAAATATGGCTCCAACAACCTGGTGAATATCAAACATTTATCATAGATGACAATGAAGCAAAGTTTATTACCTCAACTAAGCCTGTTGCCATTGTATTTTACTCCCGTCGATGTGGTTCTGACTTGGGCGATTCTTCTATGTTGTTTATCCCGCCTATTGCAAATTATGGGAAACAAAAATTGTTTACAACGGATGTAATCCGGTATAGTAAATTTGCATATTACTTAATAATTGTAATACGAGACACTGACAAAGATGGGGTATATCTAAATTATAAACCTCTAAATGCTAACTGGAAAAATGTCAATGGCAGTAAGACAATGAAATATGGAGAAAAGGCGTTATACGCAGGGGACTTCACAATTTCCCATCAAAATCCAAACACTTCATTTTTGACTGTCGTAATTGGAACAAATAAAGACATTCATGGATATGGCTACACCGCTTCAACAACTTTTATGTATCTGACTGGAATGGATTTTAAGGTATGTTATATTTGACATTGCAAACTTTTCTTATTTAAGTTTATGAAATAGTTAATTAGAAACAGTACACACTGTCAGAAAATGACTGTATCATGTGTTCGTCAAAATAATCAACTTGTATTCTTGAGAATCGTTTTCAAATATTACATACAATAAATTATATACCTATTTTTGTTTATTTTTTATTCAGAAAACCAAGTCGTTGCAACACAGATAACAACCGAATGATATGACGTTGATTTAGATAAATATACCAAGTCATAAATTTGTCAAACCAGAACATTTTAAATAAGAAAAACCTTGCCGGTCATAATAATTTAGAATGACATGTCACAAGAAAAAAAATAATTAACTTACAATAGCTTTAAAAGATTGTCAAATGTTTTAAGTTTCCAAGTGTACGAATACATGTATATCTGAAATATAAGTACATGTTATAATATCAAATAAAAAAAAACTTTAAATAATTACTTAATTTCTTAAATCGAAAAAAAACCGTTGTAGGCAGGAATCTGTCACATTTTTTGGAAAATATTTTAACATTACAGAGACTTTCATCAAATTTTAGTACAGGCCCCGCTTTTTTTAAAATAAAAATCGCCTTTTCCATCTCCCTTTTTATCCCCTTCTGGAGGAGTACAAACATGTACAACTACATATGAACCTTTAAGCATACAAAAATGAATACAAACTCAACGGAATTGGACATTAACATGCAGTTAAATCTTGTCACATAGATAGTAAGACCTCTGATTTGATTTCAATGAATTTGCCTTGACAGCTTTCCAGGAAAAATTTATCAACAACCTACACTACCTATAATTTTATATGAATGCAAAAATTGCGGTAGTGTTATGGTATGGCGCTGTCGTTGGCATGTAGACAGGTTAGTTAACCGATTCTTTTAACATTTTGGGACATTTATTTTAAGATAAAATTTGGTAATGATTTTGGGTGATCTAGCCCCACCCATGTTGGGGAGGAACAAAAGTTTTTTTCTTATATTTTAATGCCAGTAAGCTATTTCTTGTCTGTTTTAAACGGGTCTTTTTGTATTCTCCTTGACAAAGTCAACTTAATGTGCCATAAGTACCATGGCCAATCATTTTCCGTTAATGAGGTATACAGGGTTGGAAAACGGTCACGCCCATATTTTGTAAACTTAAGATACTCTAAGAATATTTCAAAGAGACAAAAAATATGATTTTGCATGAGAATTCATCCGTTTTTAGTCGGTGCTATATACATGTATATGTTAACCAATTTTCTCTTGTTCATACCATTTTCGTGATAAAAGCGATCAAAGTTGGCACAAAAATTATTTTGCATGATATGGAAAACCTTCTATTTATCATACGACTGTGATAAGTTTTTTATCAAAAAATATTCTATTTTAAAAATTAAAAAAAATACTCCATTGTTAAAGGGGACAAAAAGATCACTGGTTCAGTCGTATTACTTTGTCCAGCACTTAACTGTTTCCAGTAACCTACGGTTTCTAGCAAAGTAATGTATCTGAGATCCAAATGTTCATTTGTGTAACTTTCCCACTGCAACATGACGTGGTTGCATTATGCTGAGCTTGCGAAGCACCTCAATATTTTTATGGCTGTTACTAGTCTTAATTTTATTTTATTAGCGTAAAACTAGCAGTTAACTTTATTTCTGACACCACAAGGTGTTCTCAAACCTGTATAATGTAGTTATAGACCTCTACAGACAAAATAAACATAAGAAAAACATATTCTATGTTTTCTTTTATTAATTCCTAAAACTAAAGTGCGATTTGTAGTAAATTAAATTGGACATCCCTATCGTCAACCGAGTTGCAAAGAATGCTGATAGTATATGTAGTCTTTTTTAGAAGACCTACATTAACAAAAGGTCAAAACGTTCATCCCTATTTAAAGTAGATAAACAATTTAATTATTTTTCATCTTTACAAACAAAACTGAATGGTACACTGCAAATCTTCCTAAATAATTTATATATTACATTATCATCATTCTTTGCAACCCCATATAAACCTTCCAGTGCAATATTTATGAATTACATCTACAAAGATACTTCGTTAGCAATGATATGCCTAAATAATTTTACATGTATATTAATGAGTTTGACAGCGGATTATTTACATTTACAGGAAAATATTAGCAAAGGTAAGACTGCACCTTTCCTTTTGTGATGACATACAATTTCAGAATTCAATATGACTGGTTTCAAAGTTCCTTTTTTCAAATTCCAAAATCTATGATGTCAATTGAAGAAAACCTGCATTAATATAAAAAGATTTGTTTATAGTTACATGTAAATGTAATTGTATGCCATTTGTACAGATATGTACATGTTGTGTACAAATTGCAATTTCGAACAATTATTGAACATGTCGCAACTTGTATGACAGGAATATTAAATTGCAACTTGTACAATTATTTATGTACATGTTACCACTTTTACAAACTTTTTCTTTATCGTGGAATTGGATGTATTTTGTACAAACCCTTTCATTACAGCTGTATTATAATATTCAAACGTTTTAAGTTAATTCAAGATGATTTCAGCATTTCCTTAACAAATACAACAGTCTCGAATCATGCACTTTCATAGTATAGAAATGTGTTCATGCCCTTATAAAGATGAGTCATAATGTCTTCATTTAAAGATAATTGTCTTTCAGAGAACTAACGGATCTCACAGAAAAAAAACATGTTTTAATGGTGTTTTACATTCAAATAATTTATCCTTATTGATTATATCTAATTCATTGATATAGTTAAAACGAAAAATGAAGTGACTGCAATAAAAGATGATTGTCTTAGATTGTAATGTCGTTTTTAAAGTCGTCATTGTTATGATTATGTAAATACATGTAGCAGTTTGTACTTACACTTGCTTTTAATGTTTAATGCATTGCTTCTACTACAGTCGTCAAGAATTTTTTATTTGTTGGATAACTATTTGACTCCTAATTTATTTCACGTTTTCTGGTTGATGGTATAAATAATATGACTGCAGTATGTTTGTTTAAAGCGTTAATTATTCGTTTAAGATGTATGCGAATTTCGAAAATATTAAAATCTTTTTCAATCAATCTTTTCAAATCAAGAACAGACATTTCTAGAGACAGAATATCTAAAAATTTCGTTCAAATCTGCTTTCTTTTTAAAATATTTATGGAAAATGGTGATTAAACGTAAACAGATCGCCTACAGATCTTCGATGCCTTGATTAACCCGACAGGGGATATGTATGATCTTATATTAAATTTTGATTGGCTTTTATTTGTTAGATGATAGGAATGTTATTTCGTAGTGGAATTAACAGGAAAAGGAAACATTCTTACACTCGAGATGTAATGACTGTAAGTTAAAGTCAAGCACAATAATAAAACTACAAATGCCTTGGAACAATAACGTAACAATTCTATTTTTATTTTTATAAATGGTAATGAACGTGTGTTCTAAAACAGAATTTTTCATAGATATTGGTTTCAGACTGTCAGCATCTTTTTAAAAATAGTAATATATAATATGCTAAAATATAGCATTTAGTAACATAAAAAGAGGGCTGAAATAAAGTAGACGATGATCGACCCATAATAGGAATTTCGTTACTTTCATTTTCAAATATTTCTTTTATAATGTGAATGTTTCTAACATAGGTTAAATACTACAAAAAGTACATATTTGATTGTATTTGTAGAGAAAGAAGCTAAAAGCACTACGATCGAGAATGTATTACTAGATGAAAGATAGCAGATACCTACACTGAATTGGTAGAACATAGCCGCAACTGAGATGATCCCAGCCAGACGTGAAAACAAATGCTGAGTCTTTCTTTTTAGCTTATCTGAAGTGAAAGGTCCACGAGAACAATAGCCTTCATTTTGCGCCCATTTTCAATCCACAATTATATTTCATCATGTACTTTGAAACAGCATGGAAAATTGGGACGGAACTTGACAGAAATGAACATTTAACTTGATAACAAAGGGCGAAAAATGCATTCTGAATAGCTGATCTCCCTCTACCTTTTAGAGTAGCAACTCGATCACTGAAAAACAGTACTCCCGTACAAAACGAAAACTAGACCAAAACAAAACTGAATTAAGCATACATTAAAAATTTTAAATATAATATTGTGTAATAGACGATATAATGATATTTTAGCCAATAGTTTCTTTCATTATTAGGCTAATCTTGAATTCACATGTTTTGTATTTCTTCTAACTTGTGCCCTAAAGTCTCTCTAGTCAATGGGTTTTGAATAATATGGGAAATGTTTTTTTTTCCATTTTTTAAGAATATTATCTAGAAAATGGATTGTTAATAAAAGCATTGCACCTTTTTGTTTCTAAGCTATCGATTCGTGTATTTGACCACTGACCTATTTAATCATAGAAAATCAACACTCATTGTAAGCTTAAGGGTGCTCTAGGTGACTGTATATTATAGGGGCAGGTAATTCTAGGTGACTGTATGTTATAGGGGCGGGTAGTTCTAAGGCACTGTATATCAGTATTCATATACAGTCAGATTACCAATGATAATATTATTTTGAAATTAAGTAAAGAGAGTTGATAAGAGATATGCAGCTCTAACAAGAAGTGAAACATGTTTTTTGTGATTAATTTTATTTTGTATGGCCCGTTTTTTTGTTGGAATATACTAGTGGTGTAAACGAGGATAGCGCAAAACACTGAAAGAAATAACTAGTAAATCTTACTAGTTTAGCTAGTAAATATCTGGCAGTGTCTAGTACTTAATCAAATTACTTAAATAAATAGTAGCTTCTACTAATTGTCCTAGTTGATTATCTGATAAGAAATATCGTGTTACGATGTCCCGTTGTTCCCGCCATCAGAACAAAGAACCAGGTGCGGAGTCAGTGTGCCACACTTAATAGTCGCAATCTTTGGAGAAGCAGTGAAACGAGAATATCATCAAAATATTTGTAAGTGTTAATGTTTTAGTGTAAAAAATATTATAATAATCAAATAAAGCATTAATGACATACGACCGTATTTTGACCGTAAATTATGATTACATGCGCTCATATATAAAACGGATTAATGATTATAAAGACCAAGCGACCAGCAACATTTTTGTTTCAGTTATGCTTTATCTTTGCACAACCACAAAATAATACTGGGGAGGGTATTAACGGCCCATGCTCAAAGCGCCTGTGATTTTCTGTATTATTTGTATGGACTTTATTTATATAAACGTTGAAATGAAAGAAAATATTGTTGGATTTTTGCTGATAGTTATAAAAAAAGGAAAGATATATGTATGGAAACATCTATAGAGGTCTCCACAAGCCTTCAAAAAATATGGAATCCCATTTTTTGTGACAAATACTTAATCACTCCAATTAAAAAACTATAAGCGGATTGTTAAATGATAGGCAAAATATGCAAATCAATGACAAATAAATAAAAAGAATGACACAAACTAGACAACCCAACGAACAGTAGTTCTGAGTTTTGGCATGATACATGTGGCGGAGATACACTAGTTTTACATTACTGACCATTGTAAGTAAAAAGTAAAACGAATAAATTCTTGTAAACTCTTTGGAACTTAATAAGCAACTATGATCTTGGTATTCATTACAAGTATGAGTGAAGTCTTCTAGGTTTAACTTGGTGACTTGTAATGAAGTTAGTGAATAGATGCTTGCTGAATTTAAGAATATTTTTAGATAAAAAAAGCTTTACATTTAATACATAAACATTAAATAGATAATGCTATAAAATCTTTTTACATCCTGGTTAATATTAAGTCATATGATTGAAACGAAAAAATCAGATGAAAAGTATCACTTTTGTTTTAAATTCTAATAAAAATCGTTCATTTCTTCTTTACAAATTTATAAAACCTACTTTCTATTCGAGACCATACACTTCACTTATTAGTTCAAGACTGTGAAGTAGAGGGTTATTTTTTGTAAACCTTGCATGCGCATCTGGTCAAAGTTTGCATAACAGTGTATTGGATGAGTAAAGGACCAACAGAATTAAGACATTGTGACCTATATTTCATGCTCAGTTGCATGAATTTGAGTGACTGAGATACATTAAATAAATTATGGAGACGATGTTAACTTTATATTTGTTAATTACCTATATGTTTATTTCAGGGTTAAGTTAACTGTTGGTCTGCAGATACATGTATACAGAAAAGCAATTGCAAACCTACTAAAGTTGAAGAAAAATAACTGTCTAAGAGAGTTGGACACTACACAGAACACAAGGACAGGGAAATCGTAAGTAAACACATATTTTTATAAAATATTGGGTCGGAGGATCATTAATTAAAGATTTACCAGCTGTTTCTGCATGTTTAACTTTTAAATGTTTCAAGCAGATAATAGCTTCTGTTAGCAGGTATACTTTTTACCACAACCATGAAAATTGTATATTATCCTTCTTTTGAAAGACTTCCATATGCATAGAAGTTTTTATTTACATTGTATTTTAATGGATGTTTATTTTTAATTAATAAATTAGACTTGTACTTTCGTTTTGTAATATTTTTTTAAAATAATTTAATTGCAGATGCTGGTGTTTTTCTAATGGATGGACTACCCTTTTGTTCAAAGAGAAGTTGGAGGAATTGCTGATTTTTTTAAGAAGATGAAAGCATGCCAATTTATTTTTAGACTAGTGATAAACTGTAACTATGGAAGAAAAAATATTTTTCTGTGTATGTTGAAGATGTCAAGTTGTGTTATTGTGATAGTATTTTCAGACATATGCAGTTATATTCTTATACAACTCCATTACAAATCCTTGCCATGACCTATTTCATGTATTAGCTTGGAAACATTATTCATTCATGTTGATTGTTTACCAGTGTCGCTGTGCACTGAAATATTCATTGGATAGAAACATTAACCGGTATATAAATGTTATATTCATCAAATGACAATTTTTTGTACATAAAAAACTAAATCAACAAATATTTATTTACATGGTCAAACTATGATAATAGCAAATATTTTTGGACATGTATGTAGACAAATGTTCTTCCAAGAATGTTCTAATCAAACTTGTAAAATTTGAAGATTAAATTTATATATTTACTACATATTTTTGCATTATTTTCCTGTTGTTACCTTGAGTTTTTGAAAATAAACAGCCGAAAGTGTACTACACAATGACCAAAATGCTTTATACACCATGTATTTTTCTTTATCATTATTTCAATAAACGGTCTTTTTTTATATTAATTTTCTCAAGACAAGGGAAGATATGGGAACAAACGTTCCATACAGTTTGACATTTGTATAGTAAGAGTTCTTCTCATCTTTGTCGATCTGAAGATATCAATTTTCTGAACAGGTATAACAGTGTAAAAGACCAGACGTGTGAGCAGATTTACTAGTCTCTTAGTCAATGACAAAACAAAATTACTGGACCGAGTAAGAAGAATTTACTACGTGCCTAGTGAAAGACAGTAAAATTTACTAGAATGAGGTAGCAGATTTAACTAGGTCCCTAGTAAAAACATAAAAAAGTACTAGACAGAGGTAGCAAATTTTACTAGGTGCTTAGTGAAAAAAAGGGGAATTCACTAGAGATGAGCAGTATATTTTACTTTAACACCTAGTAAAATTTACTTGTCATTTTATGTCATTTCACTTATTGCCTAGTAAAATTTACTTTTATCCTAGTGGTTAACAGAACAGTAAAAATTACTAGTTTACCTAGTAAGGTTTCTAGTTATTTCTTTCAGTGTGCAAATAAAGAATTCATTCATTCATTCATACTTGTTTTATAATTTTCCGGTAAATTGTGCGCTTCTTCTGTAACCCTAACGAAATTTGCTTGCGCCAAATCTTTCATTTTTATATACGCAGTTTCGTGATTCAAATCTGACATATTACATTTTTAAGCGTTTGGATTAGTTATGGAGATTAGGAAGGTAAAAAGTGTTGAAAAGGCTTTGAACGATTGCACCCATGTCATGTTTGGTCGCATTTCCTTCTTAGATTGGACGACAAAATTATGTTGATTATATGTCATATGCTGGCGGTCTTTGCGCATCGATAACATTCGACACTATGGCAGCGATTATGCTAATTTTAAGCAACTTTAAGACGATAGATTGAAAAGATCAAAAACATCTCTCAAGCAATCTATTAAATTACAAAAGTGTCTCTCGACAAAGGGAAACGCAGGTGAAAATAAACCAAACACAGCTACATGCTATATGTACACGTTATTTGGATATAACATGTAGTTTGATTACAACAGAGTTATTTCACAAACATTTGTAGGAATGATTTTCAAGGTTGCGATATCATTTTTATTATTCTAAATCTTGCCTTTTTATTTTTAGACAAATGTTTAGCTCGCCTTTGTTTACAATGTCAACCATGAACTGACTGTTCCCATTTCATTATCATAACTAATCATATATAAATAATTACAAGATAAAATTTTGATTTTGTATCTGTATACCACGAATATCTCACGTTTACAGATATACGACTGACTTTAAAGCAATGGATAATTCACGGGATCGATCGAGAAGTTTTTGTAATAAGAACGAGATTTTTCTCATCGGAGATCAGCTAAGGTAATTATAGAATATTTGATAAAACTATGTATATAATCCATGTATGTTTTCGGTCAGTCTACATGTTTTGTATTTAACTAACAAAATGAATATCCTTGTTTGTTTTTTTTTTTTTTTTTTTTTTTTTGTATAGAAATTCGGAGTTCATTTTTCGTCATTTCAACTATATTTTATTAAACCATCTGTTATGCCACTTCATGGACATATAACCGTTACTTATTGTCCGGTCTGGTTAATAAATCTTAGTCAGCAATGGATCGACCAACTAATGCAACGCAGAGTTTTTATTTTGTTGAACGAATACCCCTTCCTTCAAGATATTTTAAGCCTTATTTGAGCACCCTTTGTACCAACAATTTGACCCCGTCAATAAGCGGGCTTTTGAAAATATCGTATGAGGTTTGGAAAACCACATATTCTATACGTTTGTGCCGATGGCCTTGCGATATTGCCACTAAATTAGTTATTTATTAGAAAACTCAATTCAATATATGAGGAAATAGAAATAAATATATTTGTAGTATCTATACCTAGTTCCTATATACCCATATATGTCGTCATTTTAAGATTTTTTAAAATGAATTACCAAAAACTTATCAAGTGCGAACAGTGTTTATTTTTACTTTACGGATTTTCTTTAACAAAAAATGTACAGCAAATTTTCAGTTTTAGATTTTTTTTCTTAAATATATTCCAGCAGAAATGTAGTTTATAAATATGCATCTATATAGCTGATGTCCTTTCACTGAATAACTCTAAATTTGGTGACTATGTTGACCTCATCTATCCCATTGAACTTGAAATCAAAG
>JAULBM010317402.1:0-13747 GCA_032357055.1 Geukensia granosissima | reverse complement strand
AGCCCATGTTAAAATCATCAACAAACTTATGGCTACCATGAAACATTTCTTAAATAATTTTTAATGAGTGTACATATGACAGAAAATGGAAAAGGTTAAGTAGCAGACAAAGACTTAAATCCAGTCCAAGTGAAACAAAATGTGGAATTTGGTAGAAAATTACATTTTTTTTGTAAGGGACACAATTAACGTTATTTTTAGCATAGAACAAATACAAGGCAGTCCTGGTACATATATTTTATAAAGTTTTATGTAAGTGGGATGTTAAATGCATACATTACAGAAAGATGTACATAAACTTGGAGCAGTAGTTATAATAATATTTTCTGCAGTCATGAACATTCCAATTTCTCGTAGGAAGCAATACAACTTTCTAGTGCTTGATGGGGTAATATATGTTATCTGACTTTATTTGTCGGATATCGTCTTTTCAAAGGAAGATACTACATTTAAAAATAGTATCTGCCTTTTCACAGACGATAGACGCCAAACAAAGTCAGATTACATTTATATCTGAATTTTTGACTGATTAAAATTCAATTAGTGACATTTGTCCGTTTAGGAGAATGGCCAACGATAGATTATACAAAAACTAAAGTAAAAATTTAAACTTTGTTTACTGGAAAAGTAACCCAAATGCGATAAAGTTAGTTCTAGTTCAAACCTTCTGTCAAACAATATAACTTCAAAGAAAATTTGCTGTTCGAATTCTGTTTTGATAAATTCTATACTGACATACAGGTGTTGATTTTAAAAAAGTTTGTCAAACTATCGAGGGCAAACGTAATTGGTTTGTCCAAAATTGAGGACAACTGCTTAAACATTTCCCGCCTTGGATATAGAGTTTTGTAAGAAGTCACGAGGTGGTGATACTTGATACCAGATTGGCTGGCGAATTGTAAACTTCAGATATACTCTATTATCTTATTATTGTTGATCTTCACCCTAATTCTCATTTTCTGAAGAAAACATAAACACGTTTAAGAGGAGCTGGAAAAAATTCCGTTCATTTTGACAAATAAACATTTTATCGCAATGTCGGCTAAGATGAATTTGCTCAAATGATTTATTGTTTGGCATTACCAAATAAACGCATGATGAAAACTAAGTAAAGCACTTGAATTCGATACTAAAAAGTTTAAACCGCCAACAAATACAATGAAAGTTGATAAAAATTCGACAAAAAATAAGTGAATAGTGGTCGCAGTTGCTGTCTGCTGGTTTAAACCCCCAAACAAGGCGATCAGGAAACCAAGATTTCCTTTACTACGGTTTCAATGAAAAGACGGAAAATACGTCCAATTGAATTAAGTATTTAAATATCATTAGAAGTCAAAGAAAACGTTGGATTTTTCAAATGCCAATCTGGATTTAATTCAAATTAACTATCTTTAATTACCACGTTTCCGTAAAAAGAAGGATGTGACGTCCTGTATTTTCATCAAATAATTGCAGGTACGTTCAACGTTTGATAGCAAATCTTGATATTTATGAAAAAAGTAAATGTTTTATTTATATATGGTTAAGTTACTTTAATAATTAATTAGTAATACAGAGAACGCGTTCATTAAATCAGATATCACGCTAAAACACAGACATAAAGAACAAGCTGAGAAATATATATACGCCTTATGATGAAGACGATGACTCGTTACGGTAAAAAAAGGGGAAGTTAACCATTTGGGATGAGAAATCGTTCCTCTTGTCGTAAATTCATTTACATCGCGAAATATAAACTTCTAAATAAGAAATGGCCATTTGAGTTAATTGACCTTATTAATGGTTAATTCAGTTGAATAAATCTCCGTAGTGTATTGGTAGAAATATGTGCTGTTAACTGAAAAGATATAATAAAAAAGGGTAGAATTCAGCACGATATAGGTCCCTTTACAAAAGTTAGTAATGTGGGTCCGCGGACTGGCTTGTTACTCAGAAAAAGATCCAGAATAATGTGATTTGTGGCTTCCTGATGAATATATCATATTCTTTCTTTTAAACATTGCAATTTATAGTTGTCCAAAACAAAGATCCTGCTCCTGCAACAAAAACCCAACATATAAAAGAATAAACACCATAAGGAAATGAAGAAACATAGTTGTCTCTTTAAAGGTGAGATTTTTAGATTTAATTATCAAAATAAAACTTGTGGTATTCTACTAAAAATTGCTTTAGGTAATGATAAGATAAAACGAAAAGTGGAAGTGTTTTGTCAGCAAACATGGGAACCAATGAGATGCTGATAAAGATATTTTGTAGTTTTTACTTACCCCATGACAAATACATAAAAAGACTTCTATAAAACAACTGAATAGATTCAGACCAAACATGACATAAATGATATTATGAGGAGCTGACCAGTGTTATTTCATTGCCGATCTAAGATGGCCCAGCCGGGGACTTAGTTTTACTGAACCTATGTAAAATGTATTCAAAGAGACTTTTTGAGAACCCTTGAATGGATTGAGATCAAACGTCGTCTACATGTTCTTTATGGGATGATATTCAAGCGTTTTTTAGTTGCTTTCTGGATTCCAGCGCTTGGGACCATAACTACATAAACAGCAGTTACACCCAATTAGGTGAACAAATACAGGCTCCGGGGATGTTGGTGTTCTACTGTTTCTCACAATGGATATGAAACCCTAATATTACGTTCACAATATGCGATTTATGCAATTGTTTCATACAAATTTCAACTTTTATCACAAGGTTTTATCGAAGATTTTAAACTTTTATTTAACTCACTTTGATATACGACAATCGTCAATTAATCACATTAAAATCACATGACAGGTCAAGTCACTTGTAATGTTACCTTCTCCCTATCAACCAGGCTAATTGTAATATGACAGTAAAATGATTCAGTTAAAAGTACGTGAAAAGTATATTTATCTAAACACAATATAGCCATGTCAGTTTCATTTTTAGCAAGCCGAATGTTATTTGTAAATATAAATTTACTTTAGTTTTCTTTATACACAATAAACAACCCTTTAAAACAAGACCTATAATTTAAAAAAAATCGAGTCTTTTTACTCGGTCGAAATTATTGCACAGGTACTTGTGATTTTTTAATGAAACAACTGCTTATACAATAGACGTATATAGTACTGCTTTACGCCTTGTTCATATACGTATCAACGATAGACAGTATACAATTATTCATTTGTACTTAGTTGCCTATTACGGGACGACCATTTCTAGGCTGGGGGTAGGATTTGGAAAATGAATAACTCTGCCTTGACAGTAGAGAATGAATATACCGTCTGAAGATACTTAGGAAATGGATATTCTGACACAAAACATGTTGAAAAAAAACAAAGATTGTTATTAAGTTTAATAAGTAAATAAAATTATCAAATAACTTCAGAATTAATTATTAAACAAATTATCTTTGTACAGACTTTTTCTGTAGTTTCCAAAAAATCCTCCTCAATATGATTCTCATGCAAATGTCGTTTGCAGTGCGACAATCAGTTACCTGGTTCCAAAGTAAATTTTCGTATTAGCAGAAAATTGGCCTGGTGGTAATGTTGAATACTAATCAGGGACTGAAATATCTAGAAGGCAATAAACACTACAAAGATACATTCCAATTTTTCATGCAATGCAGAAATAATGGACAGCATTTGCGATTTCACATTTCAACTATAAAAATTTAGCGAACTTAAACCGAACATAACTGAATTATTTTGTTAGGGATAGTTTTTTTACTTAACGAAACAGATGGGATAGTGTTGATTAAAAGCTTCCTTCTTTGTGAGTACGAGCTCTTGAATTAATATCTTAAATTTTTAAAGGAAAACCTCTTATTGAAGGTCCAAGATAGGGTGTCCGGGTCATAAATCGAAAACAGCTAAATTAAGCAGTTAAGAGAATTGAAAGGAAACAAAGTTTATTTTTTTGCCAAACTTATGTGTGAACGTAATCGATGTCAAGAATCGACAAGTTACGAAAGCAATAAAAGTTAGCCCAAAATTTTAGGTGCAGTTATAAAAGGCCATAAATTGATTTTCAGTGCAAATCATGAAGGTATTCGAATGTTAAATATGACTCATGAAACTGTAAGTCCGTAAAGTCCCACTTAGTAAATTTTCATATTTTACTTCATTTCATGACAATATCTATATAACAGACTATGACAATTATACTGTGACATGTTGCGACTTTAATTGTAAAAACATTCGGTTTTTCAAAATGACAGTTTGTTGTATAATTCATATGGTATCTCCGTCGACAATTATGGGAACTTGTATGTTGTTGGTTATGGATCATCAAATATCGTGGTGATTTCTCCTGATGGACAGCACTACCGACAAATAATATCACATGAAGACGGTATTCAAAGTCCAACAGCATTGAGTTTTAGCAAACAAACGAACAGCTTGCTTATTGCGAACAAAGCAAACTTGTAATTTTTGTTCAGAATTTAAACTATACATTGAAAAGAATGATTTCTAACAGTAAAAATCTTGTAATTAAAAAAATTTTATTGACATGTACAATGACATAATAAATGGTCTTTTGGAAGGGGACATTAAGAATAAATCTTTATTGATAAAGTTACTGCGTGATCTCTGACAGCTTGTTTTTTTAATAAATTGAATAATATATGTGCATATGATACCTTAATCTGGAGTTTCCTCCATTTTACAGTGCGTGAGTATTCTTTCTCTTAGAACAATTTGCTGTAAATATACAAAACAAAAAAATCTTTCATGATTTATTCAACAAATAAGAAATATAAACGTTTTCCCAGAACAGGATTAATTAAATATCCAGAAAACAAATATACATTTATAAATATTTGCTTTATTTCATAAACCAGCACCAGTATCGTTCAATAATTCCAGTTGGGAACTAATGATTCTTTACGACAGATAACAAGAATGGACGGTAAAAAACACAGAAAACGCAAAATGGCCCGAATGCTACTGATTCATTGCACCACAAACGCAAAAAGGCAATTGCTTCTACTATATGGTACCATATCGCTGCAAAATGAAATAAAACTTGTGTTTAAAACGGCAACGATATAAGCTGATCACGCGAACAAAAATAATATTTATACTTTATGTGTCTTTCCTAAGCCAGGAACCTGTTTCTAGTGAAAGTCGTTGTTTTTACGGTTTTTGCTGATGGTTTCGTACAGTTGGAAACTTAATTGGCCGTATGTTGTCACATGTGAATGTAACCACACTTATATTAAGTGGTTTCCCATCTTGACATACAGTGTGGATCTTCGTCGATTTTTTGAAGGCCTAAATACATGTATGTCTTTTGAAATTTTTTGAATTTTTTTTTTTGAGATTACTTCATCTGTTAGAACTGGTTTAATAAAAGATGAATGTCTACTTGTAGGAGAGCTATTACAGACCTTCGTTCGTATTTAAAATTATTAATTGCGCCTGATGAATTTATGCTATTTTTCATTCAGTTGTAAATAATTAAAATTTGCAAAATTGACTAGAGCAAAAAAAGCAGCCAAAATATTGTTGTTTTTTAACATATGACATGCACAAATAAAAACTGTACAAAATTTATTACATTCAAATATCCTTTTCACTAGTCATACAAAATCCCAATAAAATGAACAAATTACGCTAATAATAAAATAAATACAGAAAGGCGTAAACCCTAAAATGTTTTTCCCTAATCTTTATTACTGAATTTTCGTCTGCACAAACCAGTAGAACATGATACCGTTTAGATGTTTTAATTATTTTCAAAACCAAAGAACGAACGAAATAAACTTTGTGAGTTAGTTAGTTTCCCACGCACGATAAGGGCGTTCGTTCGTTTATTTTTCTCACTTACGATAAGAGCCTTCGTTCGTTCGTTTTTCCATGCACAATAGGATTTTCCGTTCGTTCGAGAATGTGTAGAACACCTAATAGGTTTTCCCCTGTAGGAAAATTGAGTATATATCCAGTTTGTCTGGTAGGAAAACTGAGTAAATCATTATGTTACGGGGGGGGGGGAGGTTGAGTATAGCAGGAAAATGAGTATGTAACAACGGCATCCTGTAGTGGTTTACAATACGATCGGGTACTTGTAAAGACTGCATTCTTCCAGTTATTCCGTTGCTACTTTTGGTGTGACCTACTGACCTTCGTTCATCACTTGTTATAGAATTTGTTATTTTTGTATCAACTTAATTACTATATGACACACAAAATGACATATTAAATGCTAGTAGAATGAGCCCATTTCACTCATCTTGCATTTTGTGTCTAAGAAAATATTATAATAAACTATAATTCCAATAACTACGAATATTTTTCATTGAAACTGTTGTCTCAATATGTTAATAAAAATGTTTTATGTCAGTTATTTGAAATGATATGTTTCCATCATATTAAAAATAGGAAAATTCGTAAAAGATGTTCTGTAATTGCTGCATCTTCCGTAATGGTCCGGTCACACAAGTCAAACATGCCGACATTTGAAAATCAGTCAATAACAAGAAAATATTTCTTATTGCGCTATGACTGATATTTGATTTTTACAATATAGTAATTTATTATGAACTTGATAAAGGTCATAACGATTATCACTTTATTTGCCTAAAATATTTGACTAAGTGGTTGTAAATAAAATGGTTTAGAGTGGGAGCGTGAGAAAACTGTAGTACCAGACAAATCGAACACGACACCTACTATACAATAAAAGCCATAAATCTATGAGAAAAAAGGGGTTAACTCGGATAATCAGAAGGAAATGTTTCCACAAGACACATTTGATTTGGGTTTTTCTGTGGTGTTAAAATAAATAGATTAAAAATGATAAAAAAACAAGGAATATAGAAACCAGCCATGTTAGTAGATTCACAGAGAGAATAATAGAAACCTCATAAAGTCAGGGGTGCAGATCAATGATTGGTCTTTGTCTTTCATATTATTATGTCACATTGACAACTTCCTTAAATTTTCGTTTATTAGTACCTGTTTTTCTTGTTTCGGGCGATCTCGAGGTCGTCAAAAGGAGTAGGGTACTACCCAGGTAGAACTACATATCTACAGTATAGTCTCCTTGACATTTACCTGTCTTTCTGTTTGTCTGGAGGTCTTATTTGAATTATATTGACCCAATAATTTGAAATAGGATTCTTATAAAATTAAAGACGTACGAAAGTAAATGACAACTGAACGTAAATAGCCAGAACAATAAGCAACAGCTGGGAACAAGATCTATTTCCTAGAACACAATGCCCGTTAAATATCCCTTCACAGAGCTCGTAATGAGAAACCGTAGGTGGCCAGTTCATCATGATGAATTTTCAATCCTACAAAACAGTCTTCATATTACATTATTTGGCAAGAAATTTCCCGCCCTTTATATGATTTATCGCCTATTTTTTTCTTGTCCTGACAATGCACCAAATAGTTGACGTTGGTCGTGAAGCAACCAAAAATCAATCAATAACATAGATTCGCATCATTATTTCTGACATACAGAATTTTATGTTGGGATATCGTGTAGGGTACCAACTATTCGATTACATCACTACTGGTTGACAGAAAAATCATCAGTTTCAATTAAAGTAATATTTAACAAATTTAAATTTACCATTGTCATTTCACATTAAAATCACATGACAGTTCAAGTCACATGTAATGTTACTTCATTCTTAACCACCAGACCATTTCTTTTATGACAGGAATCTGACTGTATATTATATAAGGTACGTTAAAATATGAAATTTAATCACAAATTAGCCATGACAGTAAAAAAATGGACAAAGTTTCATCAATAGTATTTTTTTTAAAGCCAAAATATGTCATTTGTAATGATATTACTTTCGTTTTCTCTGTACATAATAGACGACCTTTAAATCAAGACCTATAAAATTATCGAGTTTATTTATTCATATCGAAATTATCGCATTCAACTTTTAATTTCCTCACATAACATGTATAATACATGTGCGTTTTACTGATATTCCTTTTGCTCATACATTAATCAACAATAGAACAATATTTATATGATTTAAGTTATTTACTTTAAAATGTTAGGGGACGAACATTTGATTCCCAGTGAGGGGGTATAGGCAGTTAGACGATTTGGAAAACAATTAACTCCGCCTTGAAAATAGAAGAAATCAATATCCCGCCTGAAGATACATTGAAAGTAATTAATCTGTCCCAAACATGTTGAAATTAAATATATCCACTCAAGAATGGTATCTAACATTTCAATAGAATCGGAAAATTTTTTATTGGTACATATAAAAGTTATGCAAATTCTGTTTGCTATTCTCAAAGATGCTTCCTGTTTGATGTCTGATTGGGGTGGAATCTTGATCCTTTACTTTATAAACGACCTTTCATAGCGTTTTGTTTAACTGCTTTAAATGACATATGTTGGTAAAATCTCAGTATTGCAGTTCATATAATTACATAGGTATTAGGTATCAACTGTAAATTGAGTTATTCATGTTAAATCAACCAGAAGACGTAATGTTACTTTTATTGTTTCCAATAGATTAACCACATATATATTCAGTTTAAACATTCAAAACTCTAAAAGATATTTTATAGACGTTTTTATATTGATTGATTGATTAATTTTCGTTAAAGTCCAGTGGCAAATATTTCATGCATATTCAGGACGAGAGCAAGAAATATAAAAATTAATCATAAAAACGGTTAACTGAAGTTAGGCCAAAGACATAGCTAGGGCAGTTTGTGTAGGGGCTTGAAATTTTGCAGAAACAATTGGCCACAAATGACACTTATTGTGAGCTTTTGCAGAGGGTTTTTGAACTTGCAGAGAGCACGGTAATTTCCCAATACGGGGTTAAGCAGTAACGTATCCATCCGGACGGGATGAGTATTTAAACATCTCATCCAACTAACGGACGCTTCGTCACGAGGATTCTATCCCTGGCGGAAAAACCTTGAAGTCTATCTCTTAACCACGGTAATATGGTTCATATGAATTATATAAGGATGTCATTACACGTCAGTTAAATACCACATTTTCTGATTTGTCAAATTAAGGCACAAAACATCACAGCCTGAAGAAAAAATGGCTGGGGAAAGGGGGGGGGGGGGTAATTTCATATTGTATCCACTTTTAGCGATACACGTTGTCTTCATTTCACATGTTGTTCCAAACAACGAAAAAAAATATGCCAGGTCATTTGCGAGTGGACTGCGGTAGGAAACCGTTTTCAAATTCCAGAAAATAATTTTTAGTTTTTCTTCAAGAATAATTTCCACAGGAAATTGGGTTTTGGCATCTCACCCGTTAAAGAATAGTAAAATATTGCTTGCAGGTTGACATTTCAGTCGGTGGCAAACATTTCAGATTTAGCCTTCCCTGATATAAAAGCGTTGTCTTAACACTTTTTGAGGGCCTTTGTCGACAACAGCTTGCAAAATTAAAGTTTATCATCCTTATTTTTCAAAAGTTTCGGTGTGCAGCTTCAAAAATTAACTCCACTCGAAATGCGTTAAATGATTACTACATTTTTTAAACATCGCACATTTGAATAGGTATGTGTGAAAACTGAAAATTTGACGTCCTATCGGACGGTAACTTTTAACATGCCATCTTGTGAGTTATTCCAGAACGAGAATTGACAACAATGCATTCATAGGGCGACCAAAGATTTTATTAGGGAATTTCGTTATATACACACATTTCAATATTTGAAAAATAACGTAATTTACAAGTATTGGAAAATCTTTTTAGCAGTATATATATATACATGCATGAGTTCTTAAATATCGTTGTTCTCGATTGTATTTTCTGTAGAAAAACATGGATGTCGTTTTCAGCATTTCATATAAATCCAATAAATGATTTTTACATGTAATAGCTTCCTTCTCTGAATCAGACACGAGGAGAATCAATATGATTCTTCGGCAAGTGTCTTTTGATTGATTTGATTGTTTGATTGATTGGTGTTTAACGCCACGTCGGCAGTATTTCAGCCATATTGTGGCGACAAGTTTCTTTCGAAGGGAAACATTTACCTGGTTTCTCAATAAGATACTTTGGTTAGTGAATCGTCATGGCACATGTCCAAAGAAGAGCACTCTTAGTTTAAACATATTTGTTATTATACAACTCAAAATTTAGAAATACAATCATAGGTAGAAGAACACTCTTTTCCATTCCTAAAGCAATATTTATTTTTAATCTGGATGAAATTCGTCGTGATTATGGGTGTGAATTCTGAAGAGTTGAGGCTGCATACCTGAAAGATTTCTTACCGTATTTTGCTATTTACACACTAGGAATCTGTAATACATAAGTATATCTTAAATGATATTTGTCATTTTCTTTTGTTATACATGTAACCTGTTTTACTTAAAATCGGATTATAGTTGCCTTTTAAAAAGAAGATGTAGGGTATTTAATAGCTCTTTGGCCTTGAAGGTGGAAGGGTGAACATTGTCCATTTAATTGATCTTCTCGAGTAACATGATCGTTGTTTTGATTATCCTATTGTCATCTTATATCAACAGATGGTAAAGTCATACAAATTCATTTGTACTTCAACACCTGTCAATAAAGATGATTATATGATTACCTAAGCTATGTTGGTGTGATTTGGCAGTATCCCAAGTAAATCAGTTAAATGTACAACATTCACCTTTCACTTTCAAGGCCAAAAAGCTTTTAATTACCCAATAACTTACTTATAATCCTATTGTAAGTTAAACAGATAAAAAGCAATTTGTTGTAATTGCTAAACTGCATTCTTACATATGTTCTCAGCATGTAAGTCAAAATTTAATTGAAAGTAAACTTCCGCTCGCAGTAGCTTAACTTTTCGATTACAGCTGTTGTTAGATGACCATATCTCAAATGAAGAAATGTATGAGGTTAATCGCAGGTCTTCTTGCTCAATGGTATGGCTTGGAAAGGGTTGCTTGCATAATTTCAGTTGACACCATTCTATCATCCAGTAAGAAATTCCATTCCAAACCTTTCGGAATAAAGGTATCTGAAATATTTTCTGCTGCAGATAGTTGCTCAACAATGGGGACATCTGTAATACATTGTATTGTTATCCGGGAACGTCAAATACCATATCCCAATAAATACCGGAAAGCCAGAAAAGTATACAAAAATGCCACTTTGGAGATGAAATGGATGTGGATTTTATGAAAAGATAAAAAACGAAGAAATAAACGTCAAAAATTTCGAGATTCAGATTTTGCCATTACAAAAAGATAAATTCCAAGTTACAAAGTTCATTAAATATGTTATCAAATTAAATATTTAAAAATCTCAAAAAGTGCCATTTAAGCAGTAAGTCGCAGGATTAAAGACAGATATAGAACACCAGCCTCTCTGTTTTGCGAAATCCCGAATTCAGCAATTTTATTAGTAAAACCTTTTGTTGTATAATTCTAAAACAGCTATGTTTTAAAGTTTATTTATTAGAAGGAACTACCAGACATATATCGATATATCAGTTATCAATCTTAGATATATGTGTGAAATTATAAATGTTTCGAAGTCCATTGATTTGACTATTATTTTCCTTTACAGTTTGATACTGGATTTGTATCCACCATTTTTAGAACACTATTCAGTAGGTTTAAATGGTTTATAAAATCGCATTTAGTTTATATTGCAGTTTGCTGGCCACTGTTTTGGTCCATTCTTTATTCATAATATTTATTGCCTCATATATTTTGTGAGTCCAGTGTAGAATGCCATGTGAAATATCAAAAGTGCAACGTACAAAGAGAAAAGCCAATTTGAAACAAACTAAAAGATAGAAAGAAAACCAGTAGAAATGCTTGGAAACCGTTTCGAAACAGGAGTGGGATCAGGGGCTTGAAAAGGGTAAGCATCCCCTGTCTCGCGTGCAACACCCATCGTGCAATACTTTTACTCTAATCCGGGCTAACGTCAATCCGAGCAAACTCATTGTTGAATTTTCTGGTAGCAGATCGAAAAATAGATGAGATACACTGATTTCATGTGAATCACCAATTAATGAAGGCGATTATAGAATGTAAGGAGGGAGGTTTTCAACTTTCTTTGGATGCATCCTTGTCATGCTTGATGTAATAATTTATGCGCCAACAGCAATGCTCCCTTTAAAAAAATCCTTGTGACATTCTTTATTTTCAGTTGAACTTTTCCGTTAAGCTAACATAATAAAAAAAACTGATGAAATTAGCAAATTATATATTAGGCTAAATTCCAACTTACATGACTTATTACCCTATACTCTGAATTGTACATATCAGCAAGTCAGGGATTGTAATAAAAAATATCTTTTAAATCTTGTGAGTTACAATGAATATATCACTGATTACAGGTGAAACTATTCAGATGTTTCAAATATAATCTCCAACAATTTGTCGCTTATCATTTGTTTTTAACAATTTACATTTCTGCAATACATTTGTGTCCTCTCTTATGAGCATCATACGTTGTCATCAATCCAGGGTCAGTAAAATTACATCCAAAACTGATTTGGCTATTTAAAGCTAAATTTTATATATGATTTATGTATCAAGTATTTTTCAGGACGATGGCAAGTGAATCACCCATTTGCAGTATATGTGAACTACAAAATATTTCCAAACCGTCAGAGATCTGGTGTTCCGAATGCGAAGAGGCATTTTGTGCAGATTGTAACAAACCTCATAGCTTATCAAATGGAACGAGGAATCATCAAACTGTACCTATAAAAGAGTACCAAATGTTGGCAGCAAATGTTCTACAAATATCGCTTTTTTGTAGCGACCACAATGAAAAGTACCAGATGTTCTGTAATAAGCACGATTGTCCTTGTTGTCGGTGGTGTATCAAAGAGAGTCATATTGAATGCAATGACCTTGAGGTCATTGATGACGTAATTCAAAATGTCAAGTCGTCAACTGGCTTTCTCGATGTCGAGCGCTCACTGGCAGATTTAGCTGGAAACATTGTTAAACTCATAGAAAACAGAGAACAAAATCTAAAATCGTTAAGGGAATCAAGACAAAGAATTGAACGTGAGATAAAACAGACACGGATGAAAATAAACAGCCACCTTGATCAAGTTGAGAAAGATATTACGACTAAACTTGAAATAATTGAAGAATGTCAAATTAAAATTATATGCAAAATTCTGTCACAATTAAAACAAAACGAAGCAAAAATAGAAAAATGCTCCAATATCATACAAAATATAAAACAACACGCATCCGACCTCCAAACATTTCTTACAATGAAGCAAATAGAAAGTGAAATAATGAGGAATGAACATGCCTTGCAATCAATACATGATATCGAAGGTATGAAGCAAATTGATTTGTCGTGTAAACTTGACAGATCATTACTGACATTGTCAGATGTCATAAAAAATTTCGGAGAAATTATCGTAGATTCTAAACCAAATGAGGTAAATATCACCATGCAAAAGGACAAAGAGGCACAAAATATTCTTCGCCATGTATCGTCGCCTTCTATTCACCAGATCACACTACATTTAGAACAAACTGTATATACTAAGTCATCAGATGTTAGAGGTTTTTGTGTTTTACCAGATGGTGGAATGGTCCTTAGTGATTATAAATATCACCGAAGTAAAGTTTATTTTGTCAACAAAGATGGCTCTGAAGCCTTTGCTATGAAGGTTTGTTATGCATTTGACGTTGTATACATAGAAGAAGATAATACTGTTGCTGTAACATCTTGTGGAACTATTGATCAATGTGTGATCAAAATCAATATCAAGAAACGGAAAGTCACGAAAACAATAAAAGTTGATTCAGAAATCTACGGT
>JAULBM010317391.1:0-13747 GCA_032357055.1 Geukensia granosissima | reverse complement strand
CAAAATCTGTCATAAGTTGCCCGACAGTAATACATACAAAATCAAATACAATGTTTAAACAAACACAGGGCACATCATGATTTTGTTAAATGACTTGGCGGTTTTAAATAGCTTGAATAGGGCAGATAGTAAACAGATGGACTGCTTGATAATTTTAAATTAAGACACTGGCCGAAAAAGAAATAAATAAAGGTGTACACTTAGAGCTAGATATCTCAAGAATCATTACGCCATAACTGTAAAATATAAGAGCATACGTATTCAAGCACGGGAAGATTTTCTACCTTCTCCACACGGCACAAGAAACAAACTCTGCACGAAAAAAAGGGGGGATTTGGTGTAAATATTTATGACACAAAAATCTCATATGTACAAGTAAATTCCAAGCAAAGAAACGGCGCTTTGATTGCTGTTCTTCATCTGAAAATCACAGTGAGGCCTTCAACACGGAGTAAACACTCGCACCTCACTGTAAGTTCAAGATGGCCCCTCGCACCGGTTTAAAAAGGAATTCTTAGTCTGAAAGATCCCTTATTCAAAGTTAACATACTTTTGCACACAAAAAGTGTAGGATACATCACATTTTAAAAGCGAAAAATTCAAAGGGTAAATCAAATGAATATGTCACACTAAAGAACAAGAGAGTGCCGAAAAAACAGCAAAAAAAATATAATGAAGAACGAACCAAGACCGATGGTACATAATAGCTTGATAGGCAGATGTAAGAAATACCTAACGATAACGAGAGATATCTATACTGAAATATCAACTTCCGCTATATTTATTTCCAAACAATTCAAGATTTAAACATTATATACAAAAAGAATTCGAAGATATCAAATGGGCAGACAGAAATCGTCAGAGGACAGAAAAGACCGTGACCAACAAAAAAGATAAGAAAGACAAACAGAGTACTTACAACACTATACTGAAAACTAATTCCAGTGTAGAATACCCATATCTGTATTCCTGCTACAAAAGTTTAAAGGTTTCCCGTTAGACGAAAGTTGTTATTATCAAAGTCAGAAAACAATTTGAAATATGGACAAACCTTACTAGTTGTGTAATGTAAACACCAGAGGAAATCTCACCCCTCTCACCCCTTTTTTCATAAACTTAAGTGCATAAACAACCACGTTCAATTTTTAAATCCAAATCTAAAAAGGAGGTACGAACATTACGATATTAAATTTATTTAATGGAAGTTTTTTGGATAAATTTCATTTGCAAATTTATGAAAATCTGGATGATATATAAAGCTAAAATAAAATAAAAACTGGTTCAAAACTTTCGCTTGGAAGTTTTTTTACAAAACAATATCAAAATAAATTGGAAATGAGATGATAACAGTTTGTGACCATTGATATGCCAATTATATGCCGACAGACCGTATTGCATAATCGTATATAAATAATACCAATAATGAATTCAATCGCTGAAATCATGTCAGATAATGTCTGCATTTTTATTTTACGGTAGATTAAGTTATTACGATGGTCGCTTATTCTTATTGCAATGCAGATGATAACGAACCAGTAAATAAAATACAGACAATATAATTCGAATGTGAAAGAAGAAAGGCATTGCATGGTGAACACTTGCCGTTAAATGCAAGACACCTCATGTTGCTTTTTTATTGTACATTTATGTAGTACATATGTCTACTTATAAATTAAATCTACAGGTTACCGACTCCAATAATGTGCAACATCCCCACCGTATGGAAAGCTGTAAAGGTCCCTCCAAAAATGTGATGATACAATTATAATCGGCTTATTGTGTATACAATGTACAATATGTATTAAACAGGAAAAAAACATCCACTGGACCACCGGTGGCAATTTTTACAAAAATATACCTACTTTATTTACTTTCTAGCTAACTTGTTTACTCATGCAATGTGATCGCATTCAGTTGACAGTAAGTATGGCCATCTGTCAGCTCAGTAATTTTTGGTCATCACCTTTAATGAAAAGCATAAATTTCTTTTTTCTGTATCGTCATCGTCAACACTTTTCACCCGGTTAACAAATATTTGTTTCAAGCAAACAAGCCAAATTGCTTCTTGATAAACAATATAAATTCTTCTGTTTTGAATTATCAACTACTTTTCTTATTATAAACAATACATAACAAATTAAACTTCACACAAAGTAGCAGCTGGAGAAAATGCATTGCTTGCTCTTTTGTAATGGTTATAGATTTTATTAAATGTAAGACTTCTCTACTTTAATATTTAAACGATTGACTTTATCGACGTGCATGCGTACGTATTACAATTATACATTTGCGATGGTTGAATTGCAGTATTCCTTGACTTTTGCAGTTAGCAATTACATTTGCTGATTACTATCATAATTATCATATAGTTTTAAAATAATCAGACCGAAGTCTATAAAATAAGGCCACATTGATCGCATAAAAGAATTATAGCGAGGTATTTCATTAAACACCAGTAGTAAAAATGTTATTTTTGTTTTTTTTTACATCTTTATCAATACTGGAGGCCAGAAGCTCACCCGTCAACTTCGTTTTTATTTTCAAACTTTAAGTAAAAGGCACAACGGTTACTAACATTTCAGTTACTGTCATTGATTACATATGACAATGTTGTTTTTGTCCTCCGTCGACGTCGATGCCAGGTATACAAAAATACGTTTGTAAAATCATATGGTTAACCTTATTATCTGAGCATAAATGACATTCAATATATCTACTTTCAGATGAAGTTGATTTGAAAATAACACATATATGTATAGTTACTAGAGCGCTTCTCAAGTCAATATTTGGGTAAAGTGTTGATTAATTAGCTCGTCAAAACTTCATGAATTATTTTTAATTAAATTTTGGTTTGTCGTGTTGGACCTTAAAAATATTCGACTGATCTATCATGTGCATACACCAAACATTTATGTTTATGTATAAGAAGTCTTTTTTAAATGAAAGAAATAAAATATGATAAGCCTGACTAAATGTAACTTAACATCGAAGACCACTAAAAACTGAAGAAAAAATAACAAATACAAAGAACAAAAATTGTTTTACACGAACTACTTTAAAAACCAATTACGGGCACACTAAACATGCCCATTGCAATAGTGGTTACCACTGGTAAAATCCTATATTGATATTATTAATGCAAACATTTTCGTAGCCTAAACATTAATGAAATCTTTTACCCGACCTTCATTGTGAGCTTTAAGATAAATAACAATTCTCAGAACTTTTCAAAACATTTTCATGTTTTAATAATAAAAACAAACAGAAAAATCCTTACCGTGACGGTTAGAAACAATACAACCGTTGATAAAGCATCCAGGTGGGATATAAAAAACGTTATATAGTGTTATCTCTGACACTTTTAAATTGTTACGCAGCATTCCATTATACTTCCTTTAATTTTGAAATAAAGAAACATTATGTAAGACAGACCACACATTATAATTTTAAATCGATATCAATATTTTATGTTGCATGTCAATATCACTTTAAGAACTGGTAAGTGTAATTATTTTGTTATAATAGTCTATTATTTATTTTACTTGGTGAGTCCAGCTTAGTTTATATATAAATAGTCAAATCTAGAAAAATTAAGTAATATCATTTCTGCATTTAACGTTAATTTGAAATTATCTCCTTTACTACCAAACGCAGAAAGATTTCCTGGTTATTACACTTTTGCACCCTGTATTTGTACATTCATCGGTCATTGTTCAATACAAGTTATAATATAAGTCCATTGTATAATACCCATGTGAGAGATAAAAAGTGCATAGTCCAATCCGAAACAAACTAAAATAAAAAAAACCCGAAAAACAAAAGGAACAAAGGCTTTGAATCCACGTACTCCTTTACAAAACAGGGGTGGGATCGGGTGCTCCAGAAGGTTAAGCATCCCCTGTCTTGCGAACAACACTCGTCGTGGAATCCTTAAACTCAACTCGTTATGATACACTGATAGCATATGGATCAACCAATTTGTGATGGCAACTATAAAATTTTAGGAGCGACGATTTTAACCTTGGTTGGATATATCCTTGTTGTAGTAATTAACAGACAGATAGTACTACACCTATGAAATGTCTCACTATTTTGGCAGTGAAATTGTGGTCATCATGTCTAATATGTTTAAAAACATTAGTTTTCATAGTTGGATCTTTATTTTAATAAATAAAATACAAACTATACCATGTTCCTACATCACTGACAAATGGGAATATTTCTTGCCTCGTTGAATGTTTTGCTGATAAATTAAGGATAAAATAATGTTTTAGAAAATAAACTGCATAATCCAATGTTACTTTGATGTACTTCGGTCTGGCAATCTAAAGAGCTTCACATTACCTGTCTCCGATGGCTGTACATATAGCATATCTTGATTTTCCACATTTATTTAACATTGGTAATTTTGTATTTTGAAACTACTGGGTCGATACCTCTACTGGTGGAACATTGGTCCAATAGGGTATTCACCAGCCCAGTTGTCAAACTTGTCTGACATGAAAGGATTAGGTACGTTAAGACCAATATATGGCCCAGATTTTAGATTTTTTGACACAACAATAAGTTGTTGTGAATGCTGTTTAATAATCGTCTTTCATAATTCATTTCTTTTTTTTTGTATACTTTTCGTCATTTCGACAGAAGGAAAGGGTATATTTGACTATTTCGACAAGAATTAAACATTTTCGGTAAAAATACTCATATTTTAGAGGAGTTTTGTTCAAAATAGATATGATCGCACAAAAGGTACTTGATAGGTCTTTAATTGTGCAAAGTTTGGTTGTGATGTTTTTGTGCGATCTATATTAAAATCGACAAAATATTATCAAATAATGCATCAAATTAGTTAATTTCTTCATATTTTCACATTTAAAGCATTTTCTACGTGTCATGTGAATATTTTAGAATTAATTAAACTAAAAATTATGTTGGATTTTATTTTAATAGACATTATTCAATACAAAAAAATATAAAATAATAGATATTAGTCAATTTTAATTTTTTAGCCAAATTCTTGGGCCAAAAATGGGCCTTAACGACCCTCGTCCTTTATTTTCCCATGGATAGTTGTAAAATTTTCTAAAACAAATATTGATGTGCAAAATTTATTTTCCCATGATTTTCTGAAGCGGTATGCATGGAATATTTAAATAAAGCTCATTCATTCGATTTAATTATATCAAAATCCAATGTTATGTTTCAATTGGACAAATGTAATCGCTGCTGTCTTCTCCTTTTTGCCATCAAATGAAACGAAAGAAATATCATTGGAGATAAAGAATTGAGAATAGCAAAAAATAACAAAAAAGCATCAAATCTTTTTGAACATATCAAGTAACAATGAAAACAGCAATAAAATTAATTTATCTGGAAGATTGAAGGTTACAACGACGGTTTTGCTATTTTTGATTTTATGTTGGGCAGAATTTTATGATGAGATGCATAGGAAAAATAGAAAATATGCCTAGCTTTGTTTGTTTTGGATATGAGTATATCTTTTTACTTTGTTTAGATCACGGTTCTCCTATATTTTGATTTAAATGCTAATCGAAACACGTTTCTACATAATTAAATTGCCCAAAGTTGTACAGAATGTATTTTTAATGTGTTAAAAATTCATCTTAATAGCTATAAAACTTTTATTGATAACTATCAAACAAAACGTCAATAATAATAAGAGGGTGAAAATAAACTTCATTGAGGCTATTCCATTTTCATGAGGCAAAGTTACCCCTGCAAGTTCTACTAGTTAGTATATTAGAAATGTGGTTAGAATTACACATAAAATAGTAATCGTTGTAATTGGTTATTAATTCATGTAATTGAAATTTTTGTAATTAATATTTTCTACTCTGGCAAGTACCTACAACACAATTGGTAATTGACGAAAGTAGTGATAGATAATAATTAATATATGGACTAAAACTTTCTACGCTCTGCAAAATACGAATACATTTAGGATACATTTATCTTAGTTCTAAGTTTGAAGCTAAGACTGCGTTGTGACCTTATTGTTTTATAAATGACTGCTTTTGAAGATTTAGTTATGTATACAAGTATGCATATAATAATTTTGTCTGTCAGGCCCACTATGTAGCGGATTTTTATGCAGTGACGGTACATGCATTGAGTCTTCATTGGTATGCGACGGCGAAGTTCACTGCAATGGAGGGGACGATGAAGATTTAGCACTATGCGGTTTGTAACTGCCGTCTTTTAGATATTTTATCTTTATATCGTAATATAAATAAAACTAATACGTTTTTTTAACTATTAAAGCTAATATAGGCCATGTTATCCATAAAAAAGTTGCCGAATGGTCTAGGTAATTGATTTAAAAAGTTCGCGCCTGTCTATGTACAATGCAAAAAAACCAACCGGTTAGTGACATCACATGTGATCAGGTTTGTCAGTTACCTGATCAAGGTCGGTGGTTCTCTCCGGACACTCGGGCTTCCTCCACCAGTAAAACTGACTTTCTCGATAGCAGGGTTGCTTACCCTTCCGGAGCACCTGAACTCACCCTGGTTTTTGCGGGGTGCGTGTTACTCGAGCTGTAGTTTTCAGTGTAGTGTTGTGTGTTCTATATTTGCTTTTCTTTTCATTTTGTTGGCCATGGTTTATCTACCGACTAAACGATTTCTGTCTGCCCCTTTGGTATCTTCTAATTCCTTATACAAACAAACAAACGAACAAATCTACCAAAATAAGGCGTGGTCAGTTGTATTATAGAGTAACGATTATTTATGTTTACTTTTCACTGACATTGATCCAGTGGTTTAAAGGCACTTACTGCTAAAAATGCCATCATCTCTGTGTAACACTTGCAAAGAATATGTCTATAAAGTGGAAAGCACAAAAAAGATTCAGAAAAAATTGACACAGGATATGTGTACGATATGTTTCCTGAAATATCCCTGGAAAGTCACAACTGGTGTGTAAGATGGACAGACAACCACAATGACCAATTTATACTTCCCGTTTATCAATGAGCAATACTAGTAAATATCAATTTGATGCACTTTTTGACCATTTCGTTAATTTACAACTCTTCAGCTGTGCTTGAAATCAATATTTGGAAATCCTTCATACAAAATACAATATTTATTAGCACAAACATTAGAACCAAAACAATATAAAAAGTCAAAACTAAGGTAAGGGTTACCTCGACATCAGAAAAAAGAGCTTCAGAAATTTATGGAAATTTTAGTAATTCTAAACAAACAAATTAGAAGCTCTTATGTTATGAAAATGCCAGGATGAAAAATCTGGCTACTGGACTGTGGATGTCCTTGGGAACTAAAATCCACAAGCAATGACAAACACCATTGGTAGTAATAAATGTATTACAAAATACCAATATCAATTTGATGAACTGTATGGCCTTTTCGTTGATTTACAACAGTGCTCGAAGTTACAATTTTGGAAATCCGGTTAAAATCTTTTCTTATTTTTATTTATACCACCAATTTGAATCATTTCCGCGGATATGGTAAACTGATTAATAATGAATAAATCATAAGATAACAAGAAAAGCACAATTAACTCTGAAATGTAAATTATATTTGATTTTTTAATCTGGCGAATATATGATATTTCTGATTCAAAAATATCACGGCCTTAGAAAATCTTCATTACAGTGGTTTGTTCACACTAGAAAATAAAACAAAGGCCAGTATTTCAACGTGTTAGCTTTTGATATTAATTTTGTGTTCGTCTCATTTTCGTCTAAAAATGCAATTTAATCTTTTCCATTGATAATGTTGAGCCAGTTGGAATGCAAAAACTGCCAAAACTACATGTAATAATTCACTAAAAATAGAATGTTTGTGACATTTTGACACATCAATTCTAAAATAGCATTATTAAATCATAAGTGTTTTCTATTCAAAAATTCAAAACAGTTGCTGTGACTATGGTTACTTTTGCAGAAAATTGTGCTGTTATCAAGCCTTCCTTCTTGATTGCGCAAAGTTCTTATGATATCTTTGTCGGTTTGTTTTCATCATATATTACTAAGTGGTCTCATGCGTTTTATAACGACAAAACAATCAAATAAATAGCTTAAAGATTATAAGAATATATATTTTCAGTCAAGAGATTGTTTTTGTTTAATGAAAATGAATATATTATTATGATAATTAGTTTAAAATGGTTAAGATTTACTCGTTTCAAATTTTGTTTAGAAAAGAGGATTTTTGCTTCTGCAATCAGAAAACTAGAAATCTCTAGATAATTTTCATATCGACAAGTCAGTGGATTCATAGTATCGATAAATATGTAAGTTTGGAATGCATAAAAAGCCCGGTTTTTAAGTGTGATGACATTAATATTATGAGCCCAAAATGAGAATGGGCAGTAGTTTAGATTTGATTTGAGTATTAGCCCTCAGATTAAAATGAAAGAAATGCTGTTTTAATGTCTCAATCATGTTATCGTTAGTCGTTTATTTGATAAACAAAGATGGACAAGTATCGTCCCTTTAACGGTATTGTATAACACTTTTAATATTATATCCGTTGCTGCTACTGTTTTAATTATTATATAAGTATAATTTTTTAGGATTACCCTGTAGTGGATTTATATGCGGTAATGGAGCATGCATTGAATCGTCATTGAAGTGCGATGGCAAGGTTGACTGTGTTGGAGGTGAAGACGAAAATACGACATTTTGTGGTTTGTAATGGTTACTTCAATATGTATTGCTAGTCTTCAGTTATTTTTATATATTCCAATTCTTTACCGATATAAAAGTTACAAATTCTAAACAAATCCGATCTCTTATTTGAGGTGATTTAGAGCTTTTCACAAGGAGTGGTATTCCACCCTTGTTGAAGGCCTTGTGGAATAGTCTAGATTGGTAAATTCTTCTGTTTTTCTCGTGGTTGGAGTGTAGTCTTTCTGACATTTACCCCATATCTTGGTGCACGTGTACAAGAAAACGTTCTGAATGACCAACTATTTAATTTGAGGGATTTTCGTGAATGAGTATATATCATTTCTTAAGATCCTCAGTCTTTCCGTATCTTGAATTATCTTGAATAATCAACTGACAAAAGATTTATCTTTTATTAGTATACCGGGAATACATCATCACTTTCCAAAGGAGTAGGTACGTTAAGCCCCATATTTGGCCCAAAATTTAGATTTTGTGACACAATAATACGTTGTTGTAAAAATGCTGTTTAATAATCGTCTTTTAATATTTCATTACTTTTTCTGGTATATTTTTCGTCATTTCGACAAAATGAACGGGTATACTTGATTATTTTGACAAGAATTTAACATTTTCGTTAAAATACTCATTTTTTAGAGGTGTTTTGTTCAAATGGATATGGTCGCAAAAAACATCACGAAGATATTTTAACCAAACATTTGTACTTGATAGATCTATAATTATGAAAAGTTTGGTTGTGATGTTTTTGTGCGATCTATATTAAAATCGACAAAATAGTACCACATATTGCATCAAATTAATTAATTTCTCAATATTTTCACATTTTAAGCATTTTTATCTGTCATGTGACCATTGTAGAACTAATTAAACTAAAAATTCTGTTTGTTTTTCTTTTTATAGACATTATTCGATACAAAAATATAAAATAATAGATATTGGCTAATTTTCATTTTTTAGCCAAATTCTTGGGGCAAAAATGGGCCTTAACGATTCTCGTCCTTTGTTAAACATTTAGATATTACTGAAAAAAGTCAGCCAAGCAATTTTACATCAATTTTATATATAAAAATTCCTCCTGTTAAGGTTCTTCTTGACAATAAAAATTTTAGAATCATTTCAAAAACATCATTGAAATTAAATGTTCCTAAATTCGATGACTTTATATTGGCTTGTTCTCTCCCCTTGATACATACGGATACCTTAGTATCTAGATACATTGAATATGTAATATGACAAAATATATCTAGTCAGCGAGCCAGTTTAGACAGTCTAGACACAGGTGATAGAAGATGCATTAATTCGTCATTGAAGTGTAATTCAGTCGATGACTGTGTGACAGGAGAGGAATTTCGAATTTTGCGGTTTGTATTTATATAGTATTTTCACTTCAAAGGTGTTTAAAAATGCATATTCATATGTATTTACAGTTGGTTCATAACTTGTAGAAAAAGAGTTGTCATTTTAAATAATCATCTTAGCAGTTTTTCTTCGTTAGACGCCTTCTTTTGTGTTTTTTTTTGATGGGGATGACAGTAATAAAAACAATAAGTTTGAATTCAAAGATCACCATAATTCGTATATTTATTATGTAAAACATTTGAATAACTGTTTCTTTTATTACAGTTTTGTTTGTTTCATAAATTTTGTGTTTTTTAACATTAATTTTGAAAATGAAAAGATCTAGGGTAAATATCAAAGAGACTGACCATATAAATATCAGTTATACTTATTAAGATCAAATGTACTTATAAAGATCCATTATAGAATGTATAGGTTTTTATTCAGTAAGATGTTGCATTAGAAATGTTGTCTTTTCAGATGCTACACCGATACATTTTCTGTTATCACCACTCCATTCCGGGAAAAAATAATATGCTATTCAACACATTCTTGCCTGTTTTGCACATTGATAATAGATTTTATTATATAGGGTCTGTCTGTGACGGGTTTCTATGTAATGATGGAAGATGCATTTCCTCTTCTTGGGTGTGCGATCAATTTATCGACTGCACTTCCAGAGAGGACGAAGATCCGACTTTGTGCGGTAAATTACTATAACTTTTTAGTTTTGTTTCAACTTTATTATTTATCTGTCACATATTGTACAGGGATACATAGTTAGAATTTCCAACCCTAATAAAATTCCGTAGTCTTAAATGCTGTTTATTCTTTACTTGTTTCGCTCTGTTTTTTTAAGCCTAAAAAAGGTTTTACAAATGTTGGACACAAATCATCTTGTGGTGTGTTTTTGCGTATTGGGAACAAAACATCACACGTTATGTTTTGCATAAGAATATTTGTTCATTTAAACAAGACAAATTATGGGGATACTCACTGATATTTAAATAATAATGTCTGTGAAGGACTGGGAGTCAAAGGGAATGTTAAAAGTTAATATTATAGAATGTTTTGCCCACTTTAAAAAAAGTTTTCTGTAACACTCTACAGTGATATTGGTAGCCGTTTTAAAATTTTATATTCGTACAACACAAAACGATATTTTAATATCATATACATTCTTGTGCGACAGAAATATGCTAGCTAAACTAAACTGATGACGCCTCAATACTATGTCACCGTTTAAACGATTCTGAAAACTCCCGGAAGGGTAAGCAACTTCTGCTACACGAGTGGCATCCTCGTATTACTTAGTGAACATAACCGTTGTATAGTCAAAATCAATTTTAGTCTCAACCGGTATAGGAACGGATTTGTAGTCAGAACAGTTGGAAGATATTCATTGTCATTTGTAAAAAGGATATTTCGCACAGGTCTACCAAATCATGGCGGCGATCGAAAAACTTCCGGAGTGATGACTCTTATCTTTCTCTGAGAAACCTCTGCTTCAGTAGCATGATCGTCAGCTACAGCCCCATATCAATAAAATCCTGATAGGAAGCACAAGCCCTGGAGTAGGTATCAAAAGGAATTCGAAGATACCAAAGGGGCAGACGGAAATCGTTATGTAGGAAGACAGACAAGACCATGGCCAACAATATGAAACGAATGACAAACAGAACAAACAACACAACACTGAAAACTAAAGCTGGAGTAACACGAACCCTACAAAAGCCAGGGTGAGTTCAGGTGCTCCGGAAGGGTAAGCAACTCCTCCACTAGTGGTACCCGTCGTGTATAGTCACAATCGATGTAAGTCACAATTGGTTTAGGAACGGATTTGTGTTCATGACAGTCGGAAGATATCCATTATTATCTGTGAAATGGGTATTTCGTACCGGTCAACCAAATCATGATGGCGACCGAAAAACTTCCGGAGTGTTGACTCTAATCTCTCCCTGAGAAACCCTTGGCTCAGTAGCTATCTAGTCAGCTGCAACCCTCTAGCAATAAAATCCTGATAGGAAGCACAAATCCTGGAGTAGCGTATCAATTGAGAGATATACACTCCGTATGCAGGTGCGGCTGGAATGTGCTAGACATGAACAGAAAATTTACAATCGGAAAACTAAAGTCATCTCTCTTGTCGTAAAGTTTTGTTCTTAACCCGCCCTTACTGTCAATTTCTAGGTGTAAGTCTAAACTGAGAAATATAAACTCCGTATGCAGGGGCAGTGATATAGTGAACTATTTTTAATGTCTTTGTTTCATTTAACGAGAATTTACATGTGCTTATCCCAACAAACGCCCTAAGATTGATTTACCTATTATTGGTCGAAGATTTATTAGAATTTGTAAGAATTTGATTTCTTATGGATTTCCAATTATTTTTTCCTAAATTGTTACTGAAGAAGTTTTAAACAGGATTTGAAGAATTTAATTTTAAAACGCGGTATTAATATATCACTTTTTAAAAACCCATGTCTGGGTAAAAGTGAATTCTGCGATGACAGCAATTAAAACAATGAGTTTAAATTCAAAGATCACCATAATTTATATATGTATTATGTATATCATTTGAATTACGTTTTCTATTAAAACAATTTTCTTTGTGTTTTAATCAGTAAAGAGGCTGACCATATAAAGATCAGGGCCCGTATTCATAAACACTCACTTAAATGTTCATTTGACTAAGGTTTTCCTTAGGATTGCCTTAGTTTAGGATAAAATCTTAGCGGTATACATAAAACATCTTAAGTACTCCCTTAACTAAGGAATACTTAAGTACCGAAGAATACGGAACTCCTTGCAGTGAAACCCCTGTATAATATATAAGTCTAACAACAATAATTCCATTTGCCATTTTCTGTTCATAAAATTCACAAAATCTTTGTTTGCCTAGTTTAAAAACTTACTGAACTGGAACGATGATTTATTGCACTGTAAGAATGTTCCGTGCAAAATCTGCAGATTGTTAAAATACACTTTATTAAACATATTTAATTGGACAACTGACTATTTTAGTCGACATGAATTATGGACTATTCATCCACCTAAAGATGAAAAAAAAATTCAAAAATTTCTATGATTCTCCAGAAATGCATTTGTGATTTTGCATCCGCTCAACTAAACCATGGGCCGATCCAGCATTTACAACAAAAGAGGTTTCAGTAAACAGTCAACAACACTCCCATAAGTGGAAGTGTATCCTATATTTGCAAATTCTTCTAAAATTATAAATTTTGAGAGTTTCAATTTAATTTTTTAGACATATTCTATGCATCAGAAGATTTATATAACAATGTTTCAAAAGAATTTCACATATTTTGCAAAATCGTTGAATTCTATTTTAAAGGTATGAAAAGTTTATTTGGTTGCGGCTAAAAATCGGCGCATAGAAAATTGATGAGACTTTGGAATTTTATTCAAATTTTCAATATCTTTGATTTCCATGCTCAGAATTTTCCCCAAACAAAAATAAAAAGGTTTTAGGGCCATTTTACCTTTCATGAACTTTAATGACTTTAATGAACGCAATCTCTGTGTAACTGAAAAATTATTAAGTCAAGGATTTCGTTACAACAAATTGATTACAACTTTCACTAAATTCTTTCATAAATATAAAGATTTGGTATGAAAATTTGGATGTACATGTAATCATCTGATAAAACATGGGATATCACATCCTACTTTTTACGGAAACGTGGTAAATAAAGCTCGGAAGTTTAA
>JAULBM010317380.1:0-13748 GCA_032357055.1 Geukensia granosissima | reverse complement strand
CAACTCTAGGAGGCATGCATATTTGAAATATATATACATGTATAGACATCAGAGAACTATAACAAACACAAAAGAAAGCCGAAAAAACGGCCTTACATATTATTTGTCATGCCAAAATTTGGTCCCAAATTTTAATTGGTAAGTGCAAATTTAGACAAAATGAGAAAAACCAACAACGTAGGGAACTATGCAGAACTCCGGAAACGTTCAATGTTAAAACCTTCATCGGCCTGACAGTTGTTCGACCAAATGACACAGCCAAAGGAAACGGATATCTTAAGGCCATTAAATCCGCTAGAATGAAAAGGGTTACCAATAAAGTGATATTTAAATATGAACCATGTAAAAGTACAAGTGGGCATTGCCTGACCATAAGGAGAGATAAGAAATTTTGGAGTAAAGAAATATGTACGTACAATGATCAGTTTTGAAAAAAAGAAATAAGCTGTATGTAAATATTGCAATTAATATGGATTTTAACTATTTACTTTTTATTTTTAAAAACGGCAAGTGTACTTTATATGTTTTATTCGAAAATTGCTTACTATATTGTGTTTTTAGGTGTTCATTTAATATCATATCTTAATATCAGTGAAATGTTGAATTTTAATGATAGATTTACATATAAAATTGAACATCTTCACTTGGTCAAGTTTTAGATATTTGAAATCGCATTGTTTTATCTATTTTATAGCATTAAAATGTTTTGTTCAAGTAAACCATAATTTTAATTTCTCATTTCAAAAAAATTCTAATAAAGACATTTGAGACTTTTTTGGAAATCCCAACCATTTCTCTCATTACTTTTGAAAAAACAAAATATGTCCTTACCAAATAGTCGTTTCCCATGTAATTATCTCAATAACTGAACACAAGCACATTAACCAACTGGTGTCTACTAACATTATAATGTTTTGTACATACCCATGTTTCACATAATTACTAAATAAAGTCATTGTTGTCTTAGAAACTTGCACATCACGTGGTGTGTAGTTGTGTTTTGGATGACCGATTAATGGCACTCCAAAGACATAAAATAAATCCCAGCCGTGCGGGACTCCTGTAAAACATGAAATTAAAACGTACAAACTTACAAGCAGTCAAGTTAAAAATAGTTCGCAGAAATGGTGCTTATAGGGTTCCTAAATCTATATCTAAACTTGTTTTCGAAAAGAACATCTCAATTGTCAATATTGGTTAGCTTAAAATGCATGATCTACAGCAACTCCAATCATAACTTTTGGGTTTTCAAAAGTTACAATACTTTAATGTCACCATCATGTGATAAAATTTGAGGTTTGTCACCAGAAACTATTGTGTTTTCCTTTACACCAAAACAAAAAAAGTGTGAAAATACTATCCTCACCATCACATAATGGGAAGTCAAGGTTGTCACAGACTTTGGCTAAGTCGTGTGATCAACAATAGAAATGAAAAATGAGGAGAAATAATTGTAATTAATCTTCCGATTTTTCTAAGCTTTAAATATTATGTGTTGTCAATTGCATTACTATTATTAACTTAAATACAAGCATTACATTTTATCGGTTTTATAAGGTTTAAACGTTGAATTTCAGTGCTAGTCTGTTTGGACTGATTTTCCCTTTTTTTACCTTGCCATAGAGGTCCTGTAAGATTCTGGGAAACATATTCAAAGCTTAAAAGGTAAACCTGTTCCATCCATTTAGATATCAAATCTGCTAGTCTGACCATTGGGACGTAAAATATTATGTCCGACTCCATCTGAGCATGCTGCAAATATGAAAATGAAAAGATCTGGGGTAAATGTCACAGAGATTGCACTCCAACCACGAGAAAAACAGAGGAAAGTATTAATCTAGAGGTCCCCACAAGGCCGTAAACAAGGGTGTAATACTACTCCTTATGAAAAGCTCTAAAAACGTTTTGTACTTAATTTAAGCCTAGTTGCCTATTTTTATATTTGCACTAACGTGAATAGTTGATGTGTTCTTTTTTGCACTAACAACGTGAATAGTCGATGTTTTTTTTTTGCACTATCGTGAATAGTTGATTTTGATATTTGCACTAACGTGAATAGTTAATTTTGATATTTGCACTTACATGAATAGTTAATGTTTACTTTTTTGCACTAACGTGAATGGTTGAAATTATATAAAATAATTACACAGGTTTTAATGAATGTTGCAATTAAAAAATATCTTATAATTACAAAGAGTAATTACTTTCTTTTAGTTTGCTTAGTTTCTTTAAAAATATCTGATAATATGAACTGTTACCATCATTTGTTACGTCATGACAAATGAAAAAAAAATACTCGCCTATCGCATCAAAGACCACAAAGAATTTAAGCAGCAGTTCGGCTGTATTTATTTTTCATTTTCACAGCTTTTGTAACCCTTTCGATTACTTTATGCTATGTATCAGTAGTAAAGAAATTGATTTAAAGTATTTATACTACAAACATAGTAGCCAGCTTTCTTTTTAATTGTTTACAAATAACCGCTTTAAGTGGAACCAAATCAATACTGTAGTAATGACTTTAAGCTGTTATGAATAGAGTCTATTGCCTACAAATGTACTTACATGTGGGTATCTAGAGAAATTGGTCATTTTCCATTCTTCATATACCTTACGTATATCGTCTGAAAAACAGTTGACATAACGTGGTAATTGCCTACGTTTTAAAAATATCATTTCCCTGACACACCATCTCTATGATACAAAGACATTCTCATTATTTATGGCAATTATAAGTTGTTCCAAGGACAGGTACGATAAGGCCACTTTCAGGATTTAGACGAAAGAACAAGGATCGTTAAGCTGGTTTTTGGCCCAAGAATTTTGTTGCAAAATGAGAAGTGATAAATATCTATTATTAAATATCGTTTGTATTAAAAAATGCCTATTAAAAGAAAATCAAACAGTTTTTTTTTTAGTTTAATTGGTTTTACAACGGTAACATGGCACATCGAAATTGCTTTAATTAAGAAAATACTTAGAAATGACTTAATTTGACACTAAATTTGATACATTTTGTCAATTTTGATATAGATCACAACCAAACATTGCACAATTAAACGTCTGTGAAGTACAAATATTTGGTTAAAATATCTTTGCGATGTTTTTGTGTCGACATATCTTTTTTGAAAAAAACACCTCCAAAAAGTATTTTTTTAGAGAAAATGGTAAATTCTGGTTGAAATAGTCAAATATGCCCTCTTGTTTTGTCAACATCAAGAAAATAATATGACTTTAAGTTATGAATTATTAAAAGTTGGTTATTAAATAGCATTTCCACATTAATTTATTGTTGTGACATAAAATCAAAACTTTTGGCGAAATATGGGCCTTTACTACTTTCAAAGTGATGTAACATATGACTGAAAAAGCATATCACAACTGCCAAATTTGATTTGATGCAGTAACAATATATGTGCTTTAGGCCGAAAATATGGAAATATTGGAGAAAAATTGTAAATAAAATTTTAAAAAAATTGATAGACACAGTGACTCACATCATTTCGGTCCAATCATGTTTTGGTTGCCCAGTACGAAAAATCCAATTCACAAATGACAATGGATAATTTCCACTGTCGTGAATACAAATCCGTTCCTATACCGGTTGTGACTAACATCGATTGTGACTATACACTGGCTTTATCTACTGAGTAACACGACGGGTACCGCTAGTGGAGCAGGAGTTGCTTACCCGTCCGGAGCACCTAAACTCACCCTGGTTTCTGTAAGTTTAGTGTTACTCCAGCTTTAATTTTCATTGAAGTGTTGTGTGTTCTATGTTTTTTTTTCGTTTCATTTTGTTGGCATTGTTCTTGTCTGTCTTCCGACTAAACGATTTCTGTCTGCCCCTTTGGTATCTTTGAACTCTTTTTTAAAAAACTAAAAATAGCATATTAGAAAAACGCCATTGGTTTTCTATATATATGTATTGCACTTTGCCATCATAACCCAAACTTGCACAATTTCTAGTTTTTCTCAATTTATTGCAAAAATACGATATTTGTCAACAATGTTTAGTACAGAAATTTCGGGGACCATTCGTGTTCAGACAATTTTTATATCTTTGTATACTGTAAAAATACATAAAATACATAAAAATAAAACATGGATGCGATGCATATTTCCGGCATAAAAATAGGCAAAAATGCAAATTTAAGGCTGAAAGAGTCCAAATGTGATAAAAACAGGAAAGTAACTTTTAAAAATTTACGACGTGAATTTTAATTTTCTGTATACGTATTTCAAAGAGTACCCTGCACCATCAGAAACACAACACTTTGAAGAGGAAGTACTCGAATCCAAACAAATTGAAATAGGAAACCGAACCCAACGTTACCATGTTCTCAACAAACCTGTTTAAATTTTTTTGAATGTTTTGTGTCCAGATATGTATTCATTAATATACATGTATACCACAATTAAAATTATAGTTGAAATCGAGTTAAAGATAGATAGATTATAAATAATAAATTTTCCTATTTTCTCAATGATCAGACGGACTTAGAACTTAAGGTGGCTATAAGGAATGCAAAAAAAAAAAAAAAAAACCCATAACTGACAGCTAACTGCATCATTACAGCATACGTATCTACAACTACCGTCGTTGTGCTAAAAGTTCATCTATGATGTCGTTTTAGGAGCACCGTCTTCATAGTTGATAACAATAATTAAGGTTTTGAATCAAACTTTACCCAACAAATCTTCACCTAGGATACTTTTGAATGAACGAATGAATTCAGTCTCAAATTGATAATCATCTGAAACGAGATATATTAATGTTTTATAAAATCAAATTTCGGTTTGTCATACTTAATGGTCGCTAGATAAATACAAAGATATAATAGCATACCCCTTATCGTATATCTTAACCTGTAGAAATACGATTATTAACTATGAAATACCGGTAGTGCTATGCTCCCTTACATTTCTCCTTTCATGTTAGTAATACATGTATTGTCATGGAAAAAATATCAATATCATGTTTTCTTTTTATACAAAGCGACCTGTAAAATAAATTGAAAAGCGTGGATGTTAAATAAATATTTGTCTGTTTTCCATAATTTAGATTCATACGCTGCCATTTTCACAGACTCCCAGTTAGTGTACAGATGTAAGGACGGAAGTTATCATGAAAACACTGGAATTAAAGGATTAAATGTAGAATTTTAAAAGAGAAAGACCACAAGTAAACCAATGCATATTTTATGTGCCTGTTCAAAACGAGGAACCTGTAATCCAGTGGAAGTACTTGTTCCACTATATACTTATTTAGCCTATAATTTTTACATTTTAATATCATCACATTTTAATTTTTTGTCCTATTGCATCTTGCTTTAGGCCGTGGATATGTGTCCATTATTGAAAGCCTTGTAGATTTTTGTTATTTTGTAAGTTTATATGGATGTCTTAACGACAATCATACCACATCTCCCTTTTCTATAGTATACCGGTACTAAACAAACTTAAAGCCTATCTATGATGGCGTTTCTGAATATTACGACATGGTCGGTATGATGTTGACTTACCCATCTCAGTTGCTGATCTGTCGTCTGTAATGAAAGAGTTTACAAACATCACGAAAAAAAAGTTCTTCAACATAATTTTCTAACATCTAAGATTTCATTTAAGTCAAGGCAAGGACAACAATAGCACATAAGCCATGTAGAATTTTTTGCTTATAAATATTGAATTTTAGTCAATCATGCCGAGTTTCATTAAGAAATTTCATCGTTTAGGTGCACCCGACCATTATATTACCTTTAAAAATAGAGCTTACAAATGTATAAATATGGTATTTTCTTCTATGATGTATACGTGTTTGATATACTGCGTTTGATGACATTTCGTGTTAAGAAGCTTGATGTTTTATTGTCAAGGATCTCACCCTAAGCTTGCTGTCAGTAACTGCGATCATTCATTTAAGATGTATCTTCTTTTTGCATGTATTTGTGTTAAATTATTAATTGTAATTAAGGTACTAGTCGGATTGGGTGACTTTCTGTTTGATTTATATGGTTCGTACATGTAGGTTGCTGCTTTTGTTTTATTTGATTTCTCCTATGAACACTCGTTGGGTAGGGTTGTGTACCCACTTAACTAATTTAACCCCACCACATGTTTCATGTGCTTGTTCCTCAAGACAGAATTTTGGTCATAGGTTTGTCTTTGTGTTTTATGTTTTCTTACATGCACACTTTTTTTTATAAGATTCAGGTAAGAGCAGTATTATTTTACACATACACGATTTTTTTTATTTGAGGCGATCTACAGCTTTTCAAAAGGAGTAAATTACTGTGTTCCAAATCCATATGCTTTTATTGATTTATTTCTTAGATATTTTTCAATAAAATGAAGTTTTTGCTTGAATGAATGCCAAACAGTTCAACTATCTGCTCGTTCTATGATTTATTTGTTCGCATATCAGCTCATATCTTACGTTTTTTACTTTTTCGAAATTACCTTCACTTTCACATGCTCTGAATAAAAAATCCATTTCATGATCAATCTCAATCCAGACGATATGTTATTCTGTTTGACTCTCGTTATATAAAGGAGTTTTCTTTCGTATTGAATTCTACAAAATCTCAACTAACTTCGGTTTGTAAACTTACAGTAAGGAAAGCCTTCATCTCTGGCCATCGCTATAAACACTGAATCCGCATGTACCTTGTTGCAGGTTAATAATTTTTCCGGGCTCTCCTTTAGAAAAAGACCATCTAATACTGGTCGAAAATTCACCAAAGCATACGGAGTGACCTACGTTAATGAATTCATACAACAGTAATAAACAGACAAAGAGAAAATTCTATATGTAATATTTCTTAGGTTTAGTTGTCTCCCAAACGAAGTTTGGAAATAGACTGATTTTTGCTGCGTTAAAAATTAAGAACATATCTTAAAGAAACGAATGAGTAGCAATAAGTTTTAGCATCAATTGAAATAAGTTTCAAAGTTTTGACAATCACTATGCACACCCCTTGTAAAAAAGTATATTCAATGGAATAGTGAGTTTCGTTGGATTATAATCTAATATAATGGATGAAACATTCCCTGTATCAGTTTTAAAAAGTCTGTATTTTCAGTCATATATTCAGTCGACGTATCAATTGCAAACTTTGTAAATGTTTTAGACTCTTGAAATTTTGGACAATTCGCAATTTGACATATTGTCCGAGGCCAAATGTCCGTATTTTGTTAAAATATTTATAAGAGGAAAAAATAAAACAATATCAGTAGATGTCTTCATATGAGGTCAGATTTTTACATATTATTATAAAATCAAAATATTAAAGTTCTTTATTACTAATTCTAAGAAACAATTTACTTAAATACAATAATTACCAATATTAAGAGGAATAAAATAACACTTTAATAGCTTTACATATCACTGAAGATCAGGAAATGTCTTACCTCGCCGTCCATTAATACAAATTCATCGTTAATTGACATTGACATCAATTCATCATACTTTTTTGTGTGATTTAAGTAACTGGTCCCTGACTGACAATCACAAGGAATGATTAGTCTCCTTGATGTTGGTACACATTCCGATACACCCCAATATGCAAGTGGAGAACCGCTGTGGACCACCGCAAACCTAAACAATCCTGAAAAAAACCAGAATTTTTCATAGTTTACTGCAGTAGTATCATTCAATTGAATTATCAAGTAGCACGTTCACTTGTTTCATAAATGAATGAAGCATCCTGTTTTTTTATTAATATTAATTCAGAAGAAAACTCGGATACACCTGCTTGCATTTAATTCACTTATTGTTTTCCATACGACTCATCCAGTGGTTAGAAATTTATCAAGTGAACAGTTTTGACTTTAATGTAGGCGTCCAACTATTTCGTTTACTTTTTCAATCGTATCGAGCGAGCTATGTTTTTTCTAAAAGATATTTTGATTCAAGCTAATCTTTACAAAAGTGAAAGGATAGTCTTTTTGTCCATTTACACGGATATATATATTTACAAGAAGAATATGTTCGAAAACACCCATAATCATGAGTTTAGACCAGAATAGACCTTAAATTCAGTTCAACTTAAATTATCTGTTACTTTTGACAAAATTTCTAAAATATGAACTGCCAAATAAAAGATAGTTATAACCCCTCTATTTTTAAACAAAACTGAAGTTAAATAATATGCAAAAATTACTTAACTTAGATATTATTATTTCCAAAAAAAGAGATGCAAAGACGGATGGTTTGGAAGTTGGGTCCCGCATAAAGCATATTGAGATGTATATGTATTCTTGTTAAATTACTTGTATAAAAATCATATGTTGACTATTTGAATTTGACCCTTAAAATATGTCATTAATTTATCGCATAGCCTTGTTTTCGAAAAATGATGGTCCTTGATTAAGTAACATTGATAGAACTTGTAATTAAAAATACAAAACAAGCCGATATTAATCAAATTAGCTTTTTGCCATTCGTACTATAAGGAGCAAACAAAGTTATTTTCATTTTACCTTTAGTTAGTTCAGATACTAAATGAAGCCCAACATCCCCTGCCCCAGCACTGTGGCCATGTATCGTTACTTTTGATGGGTCACCATTGAAGAACTTGATGTTTTGTTGTACCCACTTCATGGCCATGACCTGGTCCATTAAACCATTGTTTCCCTTTATTCCTTCGTTACTGTTAGCATAGAAACCTAAAAAAACAAGTATGATATGTCATTTGACTTTCACATCGATAATTACATTTATTTCTTAGTTTTTTACAAATCTATACATATACTAGAGTGGTGTTAATTTTCTATGTATATTGGTTTGCAGGTTTTCATTAAGATTTAAAACCTTATTGATACTGAATGAAAAAATTAATTTTGATACATGTCGAATTTTTATCTTTGAGAGAACAGACAGCCTTTCCTTAACTATATAGTTATTGTATTTTTTTAATACGAGTTAAGATATTTATAGACGCAAATAAACCACCCAAACCCTTCTCGTTTTTTTAACGTAAATCTGATACATGATTCTAGATCATTTTTATGTTTCGCCTTTTTTTAATGAAACAGAAAGAAGATTGACATATAAAACATGAGAGGTCAATGATTCAAATTGAAATCATAACTAACATAACGTTTTTTAAATGGGTGAAACATAATTTGGATTCGCCAAAATGTGATTCTGAAACATGATTAAGGTAAATGCAACACACCCCTGATTGCCACCGAATCTTTAATTAAATTCGATGTGCACAACACCTACCTAGAACCCCTAATCTGTAGTTAAAGTTTACAACAACAATTTGTCCATGCGCGGCTAGTATATCACCATCAAACATAGCACCCATACCAACTCGGTTAGATCCACCATGAACATACAATAAAACTGGTAGTAACTTTGCATTTTTAACCTGAAAGTACAGTTTATATTACCAACAATGACATAAAACAAAACGAAAACAGACCCAAGCTATATAATATTCATACTCGTGGATAACAATTTAAAAATATGGAAGATACTGAGTTAATGTTAAGGAGGTCGCCCATATAAGACAGCGACCGAAAGTTCAAAGGCTTAAGATTGATTGATTGGTTGGTTGTTGTGTAATGTCCAGTGGTACATATTTCATGCAAATTCAGGTCGAGAACAAGTTATCAAGCAATAACTCACAAAGATGCTAGCTGAGGGCATTTAAAAGCCACAGGATGCCAATTTGGGACTGTTTGGGTAGTGGAGGGAGGGGTTCTATCACCTTGCGGAGAAACCGGGCCATCTATTTCTTAATTCCGACTAATCTCGGGTGGTTGAGTATTTATACATCCCGCCCAACCAAAGGACTGTCCTTTAGCAGAGGTTCTACTTGCATGCGGAGACACCGAACGGCGGCCATATATCTTACCACGGCTGCCCCTGGGGGCATTTATTTAAGCAGTAAAATATTCGAAGCAAAACATATATATTGATCATGGACCTCATGCCTTTTCCAATTTCCAAAATTTTCTGATTTATCGAACCAGTGAATTTAGAATGCACAGAATGCAAATATTACATATATTAGACGTAAATGATGTCGAGACGACAGGTATCCCCAACCCATTGCAAAGTTAGCAATATTTTTCTCCGCATCAAAATATTTTTATATTTCATAGCCATATGGTGAATCCAAATTATTTTATTTGTTATAAATTATGATTGAGATTAATTTTTATTCTCCAGAATTATATTATGCATTTAATATGTATATTTTCGCAAAAAAAAAGATTTGTTGTATGCCATAAGATTTAACAAAAAATAAATATATAAAATAAAAAGATAAAATAAAAAACAGCTTTAGAAATTCACATATAACATGTAATTATTGTTATTCTTCAAATTCTAGAAATACATTGTAATAATAATAATAATAATAATAATAATAATGATAATATGCAATATGGCTTTCATCAGAAGAAAATATTAAATCGAGAAAGGATTATATTCCCGAGATAGCCAATGTAGCCCATTATCGGCCGTAATTTTAAAAGGAAGGATAATCCCGCAAAATATTCTAAATCGATTGATTGATTGATTGATTGGCGTTGAATGTACGTGCATATTCAGGACGAGAACAAGATATCAAACAATAAATCATAAACGGGGTTAACTTGGGATAGGCCTGGGAATTTTTTCAGCCTCAGAATGCAAAACTGGGAGTATGGGGAGGGAAATTTAGTCTAAACGACCAGTCAATACAAGCTTTTAACGTGCTAAGAGCGTGGCATTCTCCCAAAACGTTCTCGTCCGATACGGCTTGAGAATTTATACATCTTGAGCAAGTAGCCAGAGTTTTACCTGCAGGCGGAAAAACCGAACGGCTTATTTCTATAACCCGCCATCCCTTAGGGTGGGATAAACCAAAGGCGTGGTTTTAAAAAATGTTTCCAAAACAGTGTTATATTTATATATGGATCAAAAACAAGATTTTGAATCAATCAAATATGGCTTTAATAATAACCATATAATGTTTTATTAATCCACAGAATGTTTCTAAATATTACTTTTGAATTTCTGAAAAATGAGGATCTCGATTTTTAATTTATAAACGCACCCTTTGTTTGGAATCTAAAGATCTGTTAGAATGTATAAAATAATGGGGGTGATCCGTTCGACTAGCTACCAAATTTGTATACTAATATGACTTTAAGTTTTATCATTCTTAAAAGTGAAAGGAGCGCAGTTTTAAAAACGGAATTCTTTAAGAACTCAGAAGTATCATGAGGATAGTTTTTTTTTAATAGTTTAATTTTAAAATATATCAAATATAAATGTACATACATTAATTTCCCCTTGTTTTGTACTATGGGTTTAAGGTATCTAACAATGTGAGAGGTTTTACAGGTTCTGACTATCAAAATTATAGAAGATAGTAACCCGGCTATCAGAGATTTTACATCCGCTCTCACATAGTCGTAATGCACTTATTCCTATAACTGCTTTCAACAAAACTGATATATATTCACACATTGTATATGGTTTAAAGGCGGAGACATCTGAACTGTTTTTGAGATACACTATAATTTCGAAAATAAAGAGGGCAACCTCTGGGGATGACGACGGAACTCAACATATTTGCACAGATTGGTAGACAAGTTTTCCAGAAGACCACTGGGATTCAGATAGCCACCCATTGTGCTCCTCTCCAGGTTGATCTATTATTTGCTCATTTTAGGCTAACTTTCAAGAAATATCGCAGAAAAATCAAAGTAAACCCAAACCTTAGATTCAGCTTCCGTTATATAAATGATGTTTTTACATTTATCATTCCCCTTTTGCCTAGCTATTCGGTTTTCTTTCGCTTCCTATTTTGATAATCAGAAAAAATATATATGGTTTAAAGTGGGAGTCTGAACTTTTTAGAAAACTTATTGTGACAGTATGGCTTACCAGAGTTTATTCAAGAAGATACATCGCCAGTTTAATCAACTGAGCTAATTATTGAATATTACTCCGTAGCGCGGGTGGCTGGGGACTTAGCTATAAAGAGGTCTCGGGTTCGATTCCGAGTGGTGACGGTTGCAATTTTGTGTTGTCAAAAATGCTTTCTGTTACATTTGGAGCCAAACGAAAAAACCTACGGTGGTTAGCAGGAGACTAGCCAGGGTTTGTTACTGGTTCGGGTCATAATGGTGTAATGACTCTCTGAGGTGGGGGATGTGACAATACGGCCTTCCTGAGTTGTATTCAGGTAGATTTATAGCAAATTTAAATCTACTGAGCTAATGGAATATTTGTTAATCGCACTTAAGAGCGCGACTGGTTGGTAACTTAGAGGCCCCGGTTTCGAAACCCAGTGGTAAAGGTTGCAAATTTTTCGAACAGCACAATATAGTTTATCTTTTGAAAAAGTATAATATATATTCTATCGATGTTAATTTAGACACCCGAACCTCCTTAAATATGTTGTCTTGGGTTAACGTTGCGCATAGGACTTGTACATATGAGATTTTTGTGTCATGAATATTTACACCATCTCCCCCTTTTTTCTATTCAATGAAGACACTCTAAATCTCTTAATGTACAAGCACAGCTTCATAGGTTTGAATAGCTTTTTATTTTTTTACAGTGCATCTTTGTAAAAATGTTTCTCCCATGAGAGGGCCAGAAATGCAAAACGAACATAACTTTTACAACTTTACCATTCTAAATTAAATCTCAGATTAAACAGGCGAAGTATTTCCAAAGTTGTTTTGCCTATACCGTGATTCTTGTATAGACTGACACTAAAATATTGTTACTAATCATTTTTGCTTGCGCAAATCTTTTGACTTGTTTGAAATTGATAACCTCCTTGATAACGGGAACATATGTAATTTGTAGGATAATAGCACGTATATTCAATTGTTTGAAGATGAGAAGCAACAAAAACGTCTGTGATAAATAGAAATAAAAGACTTTTGACTTTAAAGTTTGATATGGTATTAAAACTACATGCACTTTCTTCAATGGTCCGGGATAAAATTTTAAAACTTTAAAAATAAAGTTGGAAACGCTATCTAACATTGTCATTTACGTCTACGTGAAATCTTAAGAATTGTCAAAAACAGGCATACTCACCCTCGGAACAAATATATTCATGTAAAGGCAGTCTTCATTTGATATATAGAATGTCGGTTTGTGAGTCAGTACGTAATACCAGCTGGTCTGTGGGCAAGCTGGGGGTATTGTTTGTGTCGTTTTGATGTCATCCCATGGTTTTGGAAGTTTTGGTCTCTAAAGAAAACAAATGTTACAAATATTTGAGAACATCAGTACGTATGTTATTGTATATGTGATTTGCATGGTACGGTTTAATGTTCACAATTATTCTCTTTGATAATCTATATTATAATAACTAATATAAGATATGAGATGTGGCATGCTTGTCCATGAGACAGTCACCCACCAAATGATAGTAGCATTTAATCTTGTACAGGTTCCATTTTGGCCTTCAACAATGAACCAGGGTCCATACCATAAAGGAAGCTGTAAAAGGCCCCGAAATACAAAATGTGAAACTATACATAAAACACGACAATTGACCTAACCTATAATGCAAAAATGGTGAACATATAACAATAAATGACTAATAAAACAAGGCCAGCCACTAGACTACAGGTACCTGGCTTGGGACAAGCACATTAGTATGTGGCGGGGTTATACCGGTTGGTGAGCGCTCAACCCTTCCTCTAACCTGGGACAGTGGTGTGACAAAACAACAATAAAAACACACTATAAAAATCGGTTGAAATGGATTTAACACTTG
>JAULBM010317369.1:0-13749 GCA_032357055.1 Geukensia granosissima | reverse complement strand
CTTCCTATGTTTCGGTTCTAATGCTACTGATGAGAGGTTACTCCTTGAAATGTACATATGGCATACCTAAATTTTCCTTATTTCTATAACATTGGTAATTTTGTATATGGAAGACAACTCTTACAAATCCAGATATACGAAAATTATGTTTAAAGCAAATTTCAACCATATTTTAATTAGCCGGAAAGGTTTTATTTTTCTCTGAAATATTATGAGTTATTACTTTGGAATCGTTCACACTGCGCAATCTGCTTGTTATACTATTTGACCAAATAAGGGGTTATTTCAATGCTAAAAACAAGTTCATTTTATAAATAAGATAACGTAATATAAACCAGGTGAGCAAGTGCACTTTATAAATAATATCACTCTTTGTACACGGAAGTGATTTGTCTTTCGCAGGTTTCTATTTACGTGTCATAATGTCTGGAAATATACCGGCGGAATCTGGGACGAGAAAAGATAATATTTTGATGCCAGTTGCATTTGATATTGGGACATCATTTTCAGGGTTTTCATTTATTTCTAAAAATGATTTCAAGTCAACTGCAAACTTTGGCATGTCGGGGCACTTAGTACTCTTTACAAAACAAAAGCAATTATATTGCTTGACAAAAATAAGAAGTATGTCGACTTTGGCTACGATGCTGAAACCAAGTATATGGCCATGGAGGAAGACGAGGCTAAACGGCATTAAATTAAATTTCAGGGATATTGTAGTTGCTTTCGCATGTTAACCATTCACCCTTTCTTTGTATAAAATGATAAAATGAACTCCATTACGTAGTTTTAAGTTTAAGATTTAAGATTATATTTGTGTTTCAGCAACCTGAAAATGCTAAAAAAAAGCTTTTTAAAGTTTGGTTTTGGTCGATTGGTCAAAATAAGGGATCGAAAGTCGTTATTGTTTTCATTTCAGGAAATTGACTTAATATCCTTCTATATTTTCGAGTTAATTGTTTGTATTAATTTTCAGATAAAATCAAGGAATTGTTGCATATTGAAAGTACTCCGGAGTTTTGACTGGTCTATGTCAAAACAAAGTATCTTAAAAAGGTCAAAGTTTTAACGTAGGCATGTGAACATTTGTTTGTTTATGGCCTAGATAGTTAATACATTGGTCTTAAGGTTTTAATTTTGTTAATAAAGGCTTATTCAAATGTACAACGTCAAATCTATGGATTCGCCATATTATCATTTAAGTTGCAATATTACCCGTGGCGTTATATATTTCAGGAATTAAGGTTTAAGGGTTAGACAAGAGACATAAACCAACCAGCTAATACATGTAAATTTTGTAACGAATGAAATTTCGCTGGGTTGTAACTACAATAAGTAACACGGCGTGTGCCAAAAGAGGAGCAATTGCTTACATTTCCGGAGCACCTAAAATCACCCAGGTTTTTGAAGGGTTTTCAAACTTAAGTTTTCAGTGCAGTGCTTGGCGTTCTATGTTTGCATTTCGTTTCTTTTTTGTTGGCCATGGTCTTGTCTGTCTTCTTATGTAACGATTTCTGTCTACCCCTTCAATATCAATAACAAGGGAATAATTAATTAAATATAATTATCAGGATTATGTGGAGGCGGTTTTCGAACTATGTTAAATTATGTGTGCATCTCTTTGTATTTATTTTTAGTAAAAAGAAAGAATTATTCCATAGCTAACAATAGACGTTTTACATTATGCAATAATGCATATTTTAATCTGCCCCTGAATTTCTTTTCGTACATTTAACGTTGAGAGTCGGATATCACCATTTTTGACGGAAGAGCTTTTGTTTGACCTAGAAAAATTAATTTAAAAATGCGCAAATATCTTTTGCTCGGACCTTCTATGGCGATGCATGTAAGGAGAACTCCTTTTAAATTTCCATTCAGGTGAGCCTCAAACCATTTTTGCATGTTATCTATTTAGCCGATAGTTGTTTTATTTGCATATCATCACAATTTATTTTTGGAGAGTTTTACAGTTTGCTGTAGGGTGTTGATGTTTTTCCAGTATTGAAGGCTTTAGGGCAACCTGAGTTTGAGACTCACACCTTTTGGATGGCTGTCTCATAAACACATACCGCAACTCCTTTTTCTCCATTAACATCATAATTATCCTGCCTGTTGAGGATAACTTTACTTCCATTTATCATTGTAGTCCATTAGGAAAAACAAGAAAATCAAAGATAAAGAAGGCGAAAATGTATTAGCAATTACTGTTTTCTCAGAGTCAGTGAAATATTTAAAAGCATTTGGTTTATACCCTGTAAGAAATGTTAATGTTACGTTAGTTTTAATTCATTAAGTAATAGGTTTTCTGGTAGAAATTCTAAATGTGAAATATTAACGAACAGATGACTGTAGCAAAGATGTAACAATAGATTTTCACTCTTTTATAGGCAGGAATAGAAAACGATAGATTAGAAATAACACTGGAACTAGAATCAGCAGCTATTTTTTGCAGATATCTAGCTAGAAAGAGCGAAAGACGATAACTCCTCAGTTTGAGGACATTCATAAACGGCAGAAAGTTCATGGTTTTAGATTTAGGAGGTATGAAACACAGTTATCGCAAATATCATCGATAACGATAAAATGAAACGATGTCCTGTTGTGTCCCATCCCATCCCTTTTTCGATATTGATAATTGTTGAACTTGTTCTCGTCCTGAATATGCATGAAATTTATGCCACTGGACGTTAAACAACCAACCAACAATCAATCGAAATTTGTTTTATTTATTATTTATTTGAAGGGTTTGTTATGTAATTTAGGTATCTAAATACATGGCTGGGACTCAAAAATGTTCTGCAAGGGTCTAACGCTCTTCTTTTCAGTAAAACGACTGTTTATTAATTGACTTTCTGTTAAGTACATGGCTTGGAAAGTAGAAAAACTTGAAATGTAATTCTTCATTTCTTCGAATTACATGCAATATTAACGTCACACTACCGCCACATTGTAGGTTTTTTTTCTTCTGGTACGATTTCAAACCATGTACCAAGTTTTTAAAGTTAACTTTGAATTTGAGTAATTGAAATATGGTTTCTTTTTAGTTCTTAATTATTTTCAATGTGAGATATGCGAATTTCTACAATAGTTTGGATTAAAAAACCTCATTATACCAAACATGATGGATGTAAATACATCGACGATATATTTCATTCGCTTCTTCGGGTAGATGAAAATGTAATACCAGGTGTTGTAAAAACTCAAACATTTAAAGCCATTGCTTTAAAGTCTCAGGGATCATTAGAAATAGAAATATATGCTCTGTCTGCCCCTTTGGTATCTTCGAATTCCTTCATATAAAAAAGATTCAGAGTACACTCGAGATCCCAGAAATAATAAATTATTGAAGATTGGTTGCTTAGTGGTTCCAGAATATGACAAAACCAACATGTGCAAGACAGTTACTGTAACCACGAAGTTTGGAGATACGTTATTAATGACCGTTAGTGCTAAACTTGAAACCGGAGAAACTGTAAACTGTAAACTAGATTTGTTAAAGTAGTTTCTTGAATTTAAAAATAGTGGCATGCTTATTGCTTGGTATTTAATCAATGGAACAAAAAACTGCAGTTGAATAAGCCGTTTCTCCTTCGATCTTCAAATTCGATGGTAAACATAATGAATTGTCATGTTTGACTCTTATAATTTCAGAATGCCTTGAGTATACATTTTCACATTTATCCGATTTCCAGACAAAGGACTTTACGGTGGGTTTAACTCGCGAGACCAGGTTTGATGATTTTTCTCAAAAACATTTTCCATTTCTAACGTACAATAGGTTATATAGTTAATGCTTTTGTTTTTCTTCTATTTGTTTTTCATTTTTATTTTTATTTTTTCCAGTTTTGTCTCGTTGTCATCGGACTGTCGATTTCCATTGGTTTCCTTACTTTACTTAAATAAAAATTATAATCAGATAATATTTTAAACTTTGGATGCCATAGCCTGATATTCTTCAATCGCCTTCTATGGAAGTCATTTCCAGATTGATATTTCAGACTGTGGATCGCCCTAGTATTCTACGATATCCCGCATAGATTTTTGTGGAAGTCATTTCCAGATTCATATTTAAGACTGTGGAAACCTCTGGTATTCGACAATTTACTTGTAAGGAAAACATTTCCATATTGATAATCAGACGATTAATCCCCTGGTAATCTACACTTTACTTGTAAAATTACGAGAATGATATTTTAGGCGGTTCTACACTGACTTATATCTACGAAGATTCCAAAAATCCTTTTTCTATACCCCAGCAGCCCTCGAGGGCGAGAATAATCAAATTTATTAGAATGGTGTTTAGATTGTGGATCACATGTTATCCTACTCTTGATTTATATAGCAATAATTACAAGATAGATATTTTAGACTTTGGATAACCCTTAGCATGCATTCTACCATTGACTATAGCGATACGACCACCCCTAACCTCTCTCAAAACGGTCGTAGAACAGTTCTTATATCCGCTGAAAGTTAACGTAGAACAGTTCACTTGACTGCTCTAGAACTGTTCTACGACCGCTCTAGTATAGAATTCTGACTGCTCTAGAATAGAATCTTGACTGCTCCAGCATAGAATCCTGACTGCTCTGTTGTCAAATCTAACAACAAACAGCTAGGATAAAACAAAATTCTATTTGTGACCTTAAAAGATAAGTTTTGTAAAATCCGTGATTTAAATAATATCGCAACTAACCGTGAATGAAATGTTAGCAAAATTATAGTGAAAATCTTTACGACAAAGGAATTATTTGTACTTGTGAATCCAAAAGATAAGTGTGAAATCCTAGTTCATCGTGACTCTTTAATATTAAAGTTTATTATATTAAAAATTTAGTATAAATGTTTGTGACAAAGAAAATTTTACACCAAACACTTCTACTTTTGATATTCAAAGATAAGATTGGTATTTAAATTCAAGATTTATATTGAAGCGCAACTAACAATTATTGAATTTTTTGCATAAAATAAAGTGTAAATCTTTACAACAAAGGATTTTAAGCTGTTAAGCACGTAAAATTTGTATTTGTGAATCCAAAAGATAAGTATACAATCCCAGTTCAAGGTGACTGTTCAATGTTAAAGTACTTGTTTAAAATTTAGTATTAAAGCTTGCGACAAAGAAAATTTTGCGGTTTTGCACCAAAAATTTGTACTTTTGACTTTAAAAGGAATTCGAAGATACCAAAGGGGCAGACAGAAATCGTTAAGTCGGAAGACTGACAAGACCATTGCCAACAACATAAATTGAAAGACAAACATAGAACACACGACATTATACTGAAAAATTTAGCTGGAGTTACACATACCCTACAAAAACCTAGGTGAGTTCAGGTGCTCCGGAAGGGTGAGCAACTCCTGCTGCACTAGTTGCACCCGTCGTGTAACTCATTGTAGCAAAGCCCAGTGAAAATTCATAAGTCATAGAATGTTTATGTATTAGCTGATTGGATTATGTCTCTTTGCTAACCCTAAAATATAACCAATTTTATTAATCATTGATCTATGTAAATTTTCTAACCCTAAGACATAACCGAATGAGAAATTTTGAATACATAAATGACATAGCTATTTTGTTTTCAGAGGATTAACAAGATAGTGACATTCACTAATTAAACATTACTTCAATAAAATAATACAAAAACAACACGGAGAACTAAGGCATGAGTAGCACGAACCCAAATAAAATACAATCCTAGGGTGCGCTCAGGTGATCCGGAAGGGTAAGGAACTCCTGCTCCACTAGAGGCACCTGTCGTTTTACTCATTAGTCAAAGCCGGTATATTGTTAAAATCGATGTTAGTAACAACCGGTATAGGAACGGATTTGTATTCATGACAGTGGGAAAAATCCATTTTCATTTGTGAAATGGATATTTCTTACCGGTCAACCAAATCATGATGGCGACCGAAAAAATTCTGGAGTGATAACTCTAATCTGAGAAACCCTTGGCTCAGCTGCAACCCTCTACCAATAAAATCCCGATAGGAAGCACATGCCCTAGCGTGTCAATGGGGAAATATAAACGCCGTATGCAGGTGCGTTCGGAACGTTGCTAGACATGAACGGAAAGTTTACAATCGGCAAATCACAGTCATCTCTCTTGTCGTAAAGTTGTTTTCTTATCCGGCCTTACTATCAATTTCTAGGTGTAAGTCTAGGTCAGAAGCAGACTTTTCTGTTTCTGTAGTATCTTTGATTTCAAGTTCAATGATAATAGTTTTAAAAGATAAGTTTTGGTATTCTAATTCAAGATTTATATTAAAGCGCTATTAACCATATTGAAATTTTGGCAAACAAATAGAGTGTAAATCTTTACAACAAAGATTTTTTTGTTGTTAAGCATATATCTTTGTACTATAGGTATAAAATCCCAGTTAAAGGTTTATATTAAATCGCAACTGTTCAATATTAGTTATAATTATTAATAAGTATAAAAATTTGCTGTTTTGCATAAAAAAATGTACTTTTGACCTTTAAGAATAAGTTTAGTATATAAATTCATGATATATAATCACAACTAACAATTAAAGGCATTTTTGCAAAAATTGTAAATATAGAATTATTGCTTTTTACACTGTTTCGTGAATAAACAATTCCTATGTAAGGCGGCAGTCTTTTTAATTTTACAGTCGGCATATTTTGGGACACGGACTATTGACGTGATGAGCTGATCAGTGGAGTTATTTAAGTCATACAAAGCAAATTAATGTTCTCAGTCGGATGGCATGAAGTGATCGCAATCAAAGCGGTCAATTATTGATATATAGACCGAGCTGTTTTAATTCTTGACAAGAGCTGTTCTAATTCTTGACTAGAGCTGTTCTTATTCTAGACCGGAACTGTTCTAGAAAAGAACTGCTATATACAGAGGGACTAGAACTGTTATATGACAGCTCTTCGACCGCTTTACGTGTGTTCTAAGTTAACTTAGAACAGTCTTCATGACTGCATGACAGTTTGGGTGAGAGGTTAGAGGCGGTCCCATATTTAGATATTTCAGATTTCTGATCATCTAGATATTCTACACTTTATTTAGATAGAAATAATAATCAGATTGATATTTCAGACTGTATTTCCTGGTATTCTACAAAAGACTAATATAGATACACAATATAAAATCAATGACCGACAAATATCAAGTTTTGTCCATGAAGCTATGAAAATTGAAAAGGCGCGGTAAACCAAAAAAGTTTCTTACTTAAAAAAATAAGCTTATACATGTACATTTATACAGTCGTCTTATGTTTTTTTTTACACAAACTACAAAAAATGTTGTTATCTTTGGCTGTTTTTTTAAATGAAAGATAATTTGTGTCCCTAAATGCGCCCTGATGACTAAGGGAATGACATAAACAATGTACAAATCATTACATGTTTCAATGAAGACAGATGAAGACAGATCTTGATGCTCAATCACAATAAAAGGGCTGTTCACTATTTCCGCCAGACCGTTAAAATCCTTTTCAACCACCCTCTTTACCCGATATTTACTTATACCATATAGGCTGGCGTCTTTAAGAAGCAGGAACTGCTAACCATTCCTTTCCGCCTGAGTCCCCCTGGTTTTGGTGAGATACGCATTGTTCAAAGGTTTATGTTTGGTTTTAGCGTTATGTATGACTTGTGCAGTGCACATATTGTTCGTGTTCTCGAGAATTATTCCCTTTTGTCGTGCAGCTCGCTTTTCTCTAGCTTCCTCTCATACGTTTTGGAAATAAAGACAAAAAGAGGTAACAAAATAACACTGAATTTCATCTTTTTGTATTTTATACTTGACTTCTTAGAAATAATTACCAGATAAATTTTCCTGCAACTGTAGACCCTTCGTAATCAGCACTCGCTTTGCATAAAAATAATTAACAAATTGACTGATAATGGTGACCTTTTATAATCTAGTCTAGACTTGCATTCTAGTAATTTTTAAAATAAATAAATAATTAAATTTTAAACAGCTGTTTTACGGGATGTGATGCAGTCTTATTGATATTTCTTTTTCGTAGGTTACACCTAAATAGAAAACTTTATCTATTTCATAAGCAAAATTGAAAACACACTTTCAATGAAATCTTTCATAAGTAAGAAAAGGCAGAAACCATCATTGTGCACTAGTTAAAGGTTCAGGTGCTATAGAGATTTTATGATCGCCAATCCACTTATTCAAGGCTCTTAAAAGCTCGACTGGTCGTTCTCATCTTATCTAAGTGGGGATCATGGAGGTCCAAATAAGAAACTCATCCGTGATCTTCAACCTTTAAGACGTTGTTCTAAAAACCTGATGCTTGAGCAAACCTGCCAATGATTCTCTAGGCGCACAATAAATTATAAATGTGTTGATTGTTGTTTGGTCTTAGTCCTTTTGCAAATACTTAATGTATATTGAAGAATAAATAAAACAATTATTAAAAATACTGGAAAGAGTGTAGAATGCTACACAAAAAGGCAACGGTTTTTCTTCTTTTTCGAAATATGCATACATTCAATCTCGTCATTTAATTAGGTCCAAGGTAAGGCCTTTCGTATAATTACATAGCAACCCCCGAATAAGAGGGTTTCCTTATATTATCACTTTGGAAACCCACCAAGTCAGCTCTGCTGGAAGAGCAATGGAGACCACTATGGGGCACAGCTAAGTAAAAAAAGGTGCAATACATTCCGAAAATTCTTCGCAATTTTAGGATTTAGAATCAAAATAAAATTTCGTATTTTAGTAGAATTACTAAAAGACATGGTTGGGTTTGATGTAGAGTCTTTACATTTGTTCAATATCTTTTCTATGTCGGGACAGTAGTGATACGTTATGGCGGTTATATGCTGTGTTTTATAGCTCCAGTGTAAAAAAACCTATGCCAGAGATCCAAAAGTGCATAGTCCAAAAAGACATGACTTACTTTAAACAAACTAAAATTAATAACGGAAACAAAAAAGGCTTTGACCCCACGATCTCTTTTTAAAAAATAAGAAAAGGATCGTTAGCATACAGCACATCTCTTCAGAGTTAACGTCACTACGAGAAAAACTCAACTTTATTGTCGAATTACCGGTAACATGTAATAGGTCAACAACAACGAATGTAGTTGAGTTTTATTGATACCATAATAAGAATCAACAAATTCATGATGGCGACCATTAAATCTAGTAACTTGTATCATATAAAGCAATGCTCCCTTCCAAAATGGAACATGATACTTGGAACAGGCACGAAAATATGCCATCAACTGCAACACCTGACAGGGGAAGCAGGAATATTTCACATAAATATGGGGAGTTTACAATAGAAAAATGAATAAATCCCGTTTGTCGTAAATCATGGTTTATTTCGAGAAATAATTATGAGTCTGTGGTATGTTAAATAGGATCATGCTTGATAATTTTCTTATTTTTACTGCTCCTGAAAAGAGTGGTCTCAAGGACTCTACCTATATAGCTGATTTACTACGTTTTCCAGGTGACGGATAGAGGGACGTCTTTTTTCTATAAATGTAGGTCCCATGCTTCATTAGTGTAGTGTTGTTCTAGGTTAGCTATGAATGAAAATAAAGAATATAAATTGTATAAATAATTTCAAGTTAGATATATTATAAACTTTCAAGGGGGAGTATATGTTGTTTATGTTAATAAAATACCAATTCAATGATCCAAAATTAAAAGGACCATAGAAAAACGTTAAGATAAATACTATTTATTTGTTTTTTTAATGGACTCGTTAACCTTTCCACGGCGCTGATTTTATGTCTGTTTTAAACCAGCTGTTCAAGATAATCATAAAACAGTGGTTGCCCTCAGGAGTTTGTAATGATGAAATGAATTTTGCAGTTGTCATTATTTTCCTGAATTTTAGATTTATAAAAGATTTCAAATTAATTTGCATGACGTGAATTAATTCGTTAAAATTGCCCATATGGATTTATAGAGTGGTAGTGGTAAATTATATATAATTTATATTTTTTAATTACGCAATTTAATTGCATATTTTACAACATTCAACAGAATAATATTTGTGCAAAACTGTGGATTTACGTTGTGTTTAGAAACTTAATTTCAGAGAGACATGTAAACAGAATAGGACTTAAGAAAAAAGGTTTTGAAACGGCTTATGCGTTCTCTATTAGAACGTGGGCTGTGATAACCCACGTGCACCCCAACATCTTTATGAGGGCAACTTTTTTTGTCGCCTAATGCATCCCATTAATAGAAAAAACATCAATAATTTTTGAACGCATTTGTGATTAGGTGTCTTTTTATAACTCTTAAGAATATTTAGACTTTAGCCAGTCTTAATACTAAAATGCTGATATAAATACATTACATTAAAGTAGACAATGTGTGTAGGTTATCGTTTAAAAAGGTCTATGTATTGCCTTTTCAAAACATGTCTTACTTACATGTATAAAAATTTAATCTACGAAAAGTAATTTATGACAAATATAGGTGCCCTACCAAACAGATATTTGACAAAAATTCCATATTTTTCGTCAGTAAAGTATCATTTCTTTGCCTATGTGGATTTTATTCCAGATATTTGGATGAATATCGATATATTTGTTTAGTTTGCTGTCAAATATCTGTTAGGATGAGGCTACTATTTTTGTCATAACTTTCTTGTTTTAGTTTAAATTAATAAAACTAGACGATTTTTGGAAAGGAACTACATGTGTATACAGGCCTCCCTTATGATACCCAGAAAGTATACTTCATGGTACGGGTTTATTTATAACTACCTTAAGGTTTACGAAATATCACGTCCTAAGCACGTTAAAAGCCCCTTGTAACAGCTCATTTTGAGTGGTCATTACAAGGCTAAATTTTCCACCCTTATCCCACCTGCAATTTACCAGTGGCTTTCTGAATGTCCCTCAATTACCAGTCCCTTGGTCACAAGTAACATATTGATTTGTTGTTTTTAACCTGTATGCATGATATATTTGCCACTAGACGTTAAACAACAATCAATCAACAATCAGTCTTATGCGTTCTCAAATTTTTAATGTTATCACGCCTCTTCTTTACGAATACATGTATGTTGTGGGAAGAAAAAATAGTCCCAAGGATTGTTGTGCACGGTGTGCTATTCTAGCTCACTACCTGTACTGTTTATTAAAGAATACTTGTATTTCTACAGTCTTGACAAAATTTGAAATTTGACAAAATCTATTTATGTTGTAACGTCATTAATTTAAAACATTATCTGTACATTTAAATGAAAAGACCTAATTTGTGTGTCGCTTTTCTTCCTTCAAGATGAATTAATTATTTAATTTCTGTGTCCTATAGGTACCGTGCATAGTCACATCTGTCATCCTCGCTTATGATTATTTCACTTGGGTTACTTAGGTAGAGAAACGAAAATAAAGGCGTCCAGATATTGTTTCCGTCATCCGACGGATTTTAAAGTCAGACAACATTTCCAGTCCATAATTTGCACGTGATTTACACAGAATTTTGGTATACATGTATTTACAAACAACCCTAAATTCCTAACTTAATAATATATAATGTTTTGGGTATTTGACATACAAATACCGGTATCAAACATTCTTTCGGTCCTTGGCACCCCTGGAAAAGTAAATTTGGCAATCGGCAAACATCGGGTGACTCCGCTACTCTACCTCAATCCCTCGGATGTAATACGGGATTTGATATGGGTCTACGGGCTACATTAATTCGCTGGAAGTTCACCATGTCACCTATGACTGTATATCCGAATTAAATATAGTACCAGAAACGGCAACATTAAATACCTCTACATAGAAGAAACATTAAATACCTCTACATAGAAGATACATAAAGCTCACTTAATGGTATTATCCCCAAAAATGGGTATTATACCCAAAATGGGATATACATTATTCTTTTTATCACGGCGTAAAGTATTATACCCAAAAATGTTTTGGGTGCATGATATTTTAGTTTTATGCTCCCGCCAAGAACAACAAACATCATTCAATTTCACAAAATGTCGTTAATGTATATTCTGTAATATTTTTTACACTTACGATCAATCTTAGACTTAAGAATTTTTGTGAGTTTTTTGCAGTTTTACTCTGTAAACAAGATGTACATATATGGAAATTAATTAAGAATCAGATACGGACCATTTGATTTTCGGTGGGTGGGGCTGGTTTTTTTCTTTTTTTTTTAGAAAAAAAATTCTGATCCTGATTTTTGTCAAATAAAATCTGGCCAGCATCTAAAACGAAAAAAATATTCTGGCCGACTATCTGGCCATTGGAAAAAAAAATTTTCCAACAAAATTTCTTTCAAAAAATATATAACAAAATTATTTTTTCCAAAAAAAAAATTCTTATAAAAAATATATAACGAAAAAAATTTTTGGCGCGCATATTAATTTTAGGCTCCACGAAAATCGGATGGTCCGTGCCTTAACAATGAAAATACTGTAATTAGTTGTGACTTTCAGTATGTTACTATGTAAGTAGTATTGATTGATTGACTATTGGTTGCTTAATGTCCAGTGGCAAATATGTCATGCGTATTTAGGATGTGAACAAGTTCAACAACTATTGAAAGTGGGAGTGAGGTGGGACACAACGGGGCTTAGGCTTTAGACTGACATTCGAAAATGGGAATGATTAGTCTTTTGTAGCGGCTTTGCATGGGGTCTCTTTTTCAAGATCTGAAATCGATCTTTTATACGTTCATGCAGTGTGACATGCTTCTCACACGTCTCCATCTATGGACCAAGGTCAGGCATTACTTTGTTATGTCTTTATGACCTGACACCCCCAAGAAAGGACTTCCCCTGGGACGGCTCTGTGGGTCGAGCCCTGGAGAGACTAATCCGGTACCCAATATTCAGTAGAAAAACAATACCAAATATTTTTATTATTTAAGGCTTTTAAATAAAGTTCAAATACAAACTCTACAAAGGGGCATTGGTGGCCGAGTGGTCTAGGTAGTTGATTTAAACTTACCTGTATACAGATCACTGTAACCTATCACCTATACGGCGTGAGTTCTCGTCTTATTTACGCCATACAAAAACGGGTTGAGTTTAACTCGTATCGCACATGATAAGGTTTGTCAGTTACCTGCCTAAGGCCGGTGGTTCTATCCGGGTATTCCGGCTTCCTCCACCAGTAAAACTGACCGCAGCAAATGTGGCGTTAAACCCCAAACAAACAATCTCTACAATGAAATAACATTAAATACACCAACTCTCGCAATTTACAATTACATAAGTTATATTTTCCAACTAACAACTCCCTTTAATATTACCACAATATTTTTCATTTTTCAACAGCGAGCGACTCGCCTAGTTAAATATAAAATACAGGGGCAGGAGTAGCATTCTCATCTTTTTTAATAGTAGCATATACATTTTTAATTGAAAAATATGTCGGTTTTCCATAATCATACACACGCCAAATTAAAAACATTGCGCAAATTCATGTTTGGTTGTGCCTGGAAAACATTTATTGAACTCTTGTTGTTTTAACCAACACATGTTACCTTACCCTGCAGCAGTTTCAGATTTAATTTGCATGAATATACGTTCGTTCCAAAATCATTTTATTACCATCCCGGTTTGATTTTGTACGTCACCAACAAATGCTTTGCCGACAGCAAACATGTTCAAAGTACAGTATAAATAACGATGGAAACTACAAACCTGTTACAAATTTGAACAAGTATGAATTCGTTGTCAACAATTGCCTGTCTCGTTATTGTTCTGGCATGCTGTGAATTTTCACAGCAGTGTACGTGTTTCTGGGGGTTCAAAGAAG
>JAULBM010317359.1:0-13749 GCA_032357055.1 Geukensia granosissima | reverse complement strand
AGAATTTCGTAATATTTTCAAAAAAGACTCTTTACACTTTATAAAATTAGAATGTAAAAAGAAAAGTGTGGGTTAATAGGCAAAACTTTTTAATGCACTTAAATGGATGAAACCAGAGGATTCCGAAAATCTGTCAAAAAATAAAAAAGATGAGCAGCGAACATCCTTAAGCAAGTTTTATCAAAACGCAAGATATCTAAGTTCATGCTTGGTTGCCATTTTACACGTAAGAAAAGTTTTTTCAATGATGCCTATTTATTTTCTCACTAAAATGAATAGGATTTACTCCACATCGCGCCAAGTTCTAAAATAAATCGATTTCTCAAACTTTGAAAATAGTATTGTTATTTTGTAATTTCAACATGAAGCGAACACTTATAACAGTCCCTAATATGATATATTTGTTAGCGATGAAATCCTGGTTCGTGGTAAATGAAGTTTTGTTCGTTCAATTGGAATATTTAGAAAAGCCCATTCAATATATTTTTTTTCTGAAAATTTGAAGCATTGAAAAAATGAGAGAAGGTTCAAATACAAAAAGATTATTATAAAGAGTTTGTGGTCCCAAGAAAAGCTATCTTTACCGAGACATTCGGACCAAATCATATCGTAGACAGTATTCCGGAGGAAACTATAAAAAAAAATTAAGTTCTGTTACATGTCATGTGTACTCTACCAAGTGAGCAACTCTGCGATTTGTCAACGTATCATGACAAAATCATCAGTATTAAATATATAAAAAAATAAGTTCACAATAATGGCAAAAAATTGTTATGACCATGGTTCTCAGATTTTTTATTGTATTGATGATAGTTTTTTGGGTAATTGTGTAATAAAAATTGGAAAACAATGTTAGGTGAAATGTAATAAATGAATTTTACAAAAGAGTGATAACAAAATGTTTAAATCTGATTAAACAGGTTTCTTTTAGTTAGTAACAATTCAAATTCACTAGAAAATCGAATGTGATTGAAGTTTTCTAAGTTGCTGATTATAGAGTGACAAAAGATAATGGCTTACAAGGAGACGGAGTCTTTAAAGCATTGTAATGCTTGTTTCCGAATCCTTTCATAGATATTGAATTTTGTGTTGTAATTTTGTACAATTAATGCGTTGATTTTGAATAAATATGTTTACACTAATAAGTAATAGTCTTTAATCTAAATAAAAATAAAATAATCTTAAATATATATTGTATATTATTGACATAAACTAACTTGGCATATAACTTATTTTAGTCAGGATATCCAAGTTTAATAATTCTTGCATAGGGATAAATAAAATCTCGGGAAAGTGGAAACTTCGGGAGCACTCGGCCTTTCTCCTATTTGGTTATAGAGTTCGTGGAGTCCAAGACTCTGTTTTTGTTTGTGTACTGTCTTCTTGTAGGTTTGCCTTGTGTTTATTTACTGCATATTAAGGATCTCGCCTAAGTATTTTATAAGTTCAAAATTTTTGTATATCCTGTTTAAAATTTAAAAATAGCAACTTTTAAACCCAGATGCATTTTAAATAAGTTGCACATAATGTTTTCTTTCAAACATATATAACTGTATTATAGAAATAGAATAAATACCTTGACTTACATCTAGAAATTCACAGTTAGGGCGGGTATAGAACAAATCTTTCCGACAAGAGAGGTGACTATGATTATCCCATTGTTAACTTTCTGTTCATGTCTAGCAACATTCCAACCGCACGAGCATAAGAAATGTATATTTCTCACTTGATACGCTCTTCCAGGGCGTGTGCTTCCTATCAGGATTTGATTTATAGAGGATTGCTGCTGACAAGAAAGCTACTGAACAATGGATCTCTCAAGGTAAGATTCAAGTCATCACTTCGGAAATTTTTCGGTTGCCATCATCATTTGATTGACCGGTACGACATGTCCAATTTGCATTTGACAATGGATATATTCACACTGTCGTGACAACAAATCCTTCCTTTACCAGTTGTGATTAACATCGATTGCAACTACAGTCCGGCTTTGTCTACTGAGTAACTCGACGAGTGCCAGTGGTGGAGCAGGAGTTACTTACCCTTCCGGAGCACCTGAACTCACCCTAGTTTTTGTAGGGTTCGTGTTACTCTTGCTTTAGTTATCAGTTTAGTGTTGTTCGTTTATGTTCGTCTTTCGTTTCTTTTTTGTTTGCCTCAGTCTTGCCTATCCTCTCATTTAACAATTTCTGTCTAACCCATTGGGTATCTTCGAATTCTTTTTATAGAACTTATTAAAAGATAAATATATCTGAACAAAAACTTTTATACAATGCATTTAGAATGTAATAAAACATTTTAGAAAATAGAACAATGTGTAATTCTTTTATCCATAACTTTAATACTTTTAAATTTGTTTCTGTGAGTAAGTACAATCTTAATGTTTTATCAATTTGAAAATTATGAACATAGGTATTTACTTAAAAGTCATAAGGTTCTAGGGGCTGATAGACTAATAAGGGAACCAGCCTAGATGTTTTAAGGTGACAATAAAAAGCTCTTCTTCGACGCGTCTTTGCTGTATACTTGTTTTGCACCATTGTGGACTTATTTCTAAGGTGTAAGTCCTATTTTCATGGTGTAAATTCGAATACATCGTTTAAAGGTCTAATATGATTCTGTCATTAAATCATGCAGCAAGCAACAGAATAAAACAAAAATAGTTGTCTTCTTAAGATATCATCCAATAATGGTCGGTGTCAATCATATCCGGGTTCACTAAGACACATTAACACCAATATAACACACATGTTCAAAGCAATCTATATATTATTATTGCTTTAATTAGTTATTAAACGGCTGAGCTGATGTTTTAAACTAAAATAAAATTATTTCAATATAAAATGAGTTATAGTGGAGAAAAGGGAAACTGTAATAAAGGCATGACCAATTAAAGAAGAACTACACAGACCTAAACCGATCTTGAACTTTTGATATTACGCAAGTATCTATGGACTTCGAAAAGACCATATTTATATATGGCACGAACTTGGTATAGCTTAAAAAGGGGTATACCTCTGTAACCTGATAAGGAACTTATTTAATAATAAAGAACTGCTGATTTTTTTAGATAACGGGTATATATTTGTCATATACATGTTATACAAGGTACGTAACTGGGAGATAATTTATAACTTTTAAGTACAAATATGTTTAGTTTGTGTTTATTAAACTATTTACAAAATTGTCTGTTCCAAATTTACATTTTTCAAGGATTATGAGGATATTTACAGAAACAATATTTCAACGTGAAAACAATGATTTTTAGGGCGTTCTGTGTTTGTCAAACTGTGAAAATTTAACCGAAAGTCCATAAAATTGCGAATCTATTACATAAAAAAATTTAAACTGACTTATTGGTAAGATCATGTGATGCTCCAACAATGGATTATCATGATAAATATTTTATTTTTCTCTTTGATGTAGTTATTTTTTTGTGTATTAAAGATTTAAGATTTAGATTATTCTTGTAAATTTTATTTCACATTTGAAATAACATCAAATCAACAACAAACCATACAGATAAAAAATCCACAGTATATTACATTTAAATGATTATATGAAATGATGTATATGTAACATTCTCAACACCTTTACTTAAAGCTCTAATTACAATATTGTTACATAAAACTCAGATATTAAAACTTTTTTTATCGTTAATCTAATACATGTTTTTCAAATCATCAAGCAATACTTTTTCTACATTTAAATGAAAAAACTAAAAAAATATTACCTGATAGAGTAATGATAACGTATAATAATTTTGAGTTAAAGCGAAGGTATAGTTATTAAGGCTAAAGTACATATCACAAATAAATTGGAATCCCATTTCCTGTCCAATTAGGCTATATTTCACATTTGCTTAAAAGATGTCGACCCTAAACCAAAAGGATGATCGAAAATATCAGCACTTTGTATAATTGTGGCGATTTTACTTGGTATACGATAAAGACTTAAATTTCAAGATTTTAGGTGAAATGTGCATATTAGACAGAAAATATTGAAATCTTTCTAGTAAATTAGAATCTAACATTTTTCCTTATAAAACATTTTCTTACACTGTAAAAAGTTTTTATTCTGACAAAATTTAATATTCATTTTTGTAAATATACCAGCACGGAATCTTAAAATTCTTGCAAAATTTCTACTAAACTTAACATCATATTTAAATTTTCTTCTTTTAAAGACTTAGATAACAATATTGTATAAGACTTACTTGGCAGTTTTGGGGGTTGATATCTTGTACACTGTAACCATGGTAACTTGTCATCTTCCCCGTCTGTTTCATCGGAATCCATCACATTAATGTCCGTTATCTTTGACGCTGTGGCTGTTTCATCATTACTTGTTTTTTCGCTCAGAATACTGTCAATTGAAAATTTCATTCTGTCTTTGTTGTTTGCTGGCATTTGGTCTGGTTTTGGTTTTCGCATTGGGTCTTGCTGTGTTTTTCGCTCGACAGAGGTTTTGTCAGATGTTGATGGGATCTGAGCATTGCTAACTGTTTGTAACGGAATAAGCTGGGGGATTTGTGTGGGGTAACAATTGAAATTAGAATAGATTTCTTGTCGCCTCTGTGAATTCATTCTATTATAAACTGCGTAACTACCCGCAAAGAAAGAAGCAAGCATATCCATTCCGCTTGCTAAAATATTTTAAGTAGTGAGACAAATTTTAAAATCTAATCTTAATTCGCATAAACCACCTGTAAAACTAGCAGAAAAATGTGGTTACAATGGTTGATTGAGATTAAATAGTGATGAGAGAATTAACTGGTAAAAGTGGGCGGATCTGTTTTAGTTTATTTTCACAGTTGCACAAAACCGACTATTGCGCATGCCTGATACCCGTAATAAGATGAAAACGTGAAGATTCCTTAATGAAACTAACGACAGCACCTGAGACGAAATGTTATTGTCTCTCTGAAACATCAAACTAGCTATAACCTTCATTGTGTAACGAAAGATATGAATGACTTCATTGATCTCCGAATATTAATTTTATTTCTTTTACTTAAAACTTAAAACCTTTTTCAATAATACATGTAAACTGGGATTAAATTGTGTTTTTAGTCCCAGATGTAAATGAAATATCTTTCAAACAGAAAATACTTAAGAAAGCGATTTTTACAGTCCCACCAGTTGTTCTTCATGGATTCATAGAATTAAACACAGAGTTTGAATAAAAAATTTTTTCACTGCTGCAACACGTGAAAGCGCGGTGCATGAAGTAATATGTGTTATATTTCCCGTTTTATATTTTGTTTTACAATGTAGAAGTTATGGACACATTACGATAAATTTTTTATTGATAAAATGGGACATATAACATAAGCACATGTATCTACAGTTATTGTTTTGTATTGAAAATAAAGTTTATGTAAAATTAGTGTGTATGTGACAGATTCTATAGACTAACCACAGATTATTACTAATTAATTCCTCAAAAATAATTATTGCATTCATTACTTACAATCATTACATTATATTTTGGGTGCTTTTTACAGCTTTCCGTAGGGTTAGGACCCCCAAAACCACCCTACCACATGTCTGTGCCTGCCCCAGGTCAGGAATTGTGGTCATAGGTTTGTCTTTGTGTTATATGTTTTGTTACATGCACATTTTTGATAATATTCACGTAGGAGCAGTATTATTTTTCGTATACACGTTTTTTTTTAATTTAAGATGATTTAGAGCTTTTCAAAAGGAGTGGTACCACTTCATTTCTATGTTATTGAAGGCATTAGGTAGACCTGAAGACCTGTTTGTAATTTACACGGTCATACCACTTCTTCTTTTTCTATTTTACACGAAAACTAAAATCAATTTTGTGATATAAATGCCTGTATAAAATTCATTCACTACATACATCTATATCAGTCACTTTGTCTACTTCTTACCGGGACGGTGACTTTTTCTCAATGATATGTTATAACTATTGCGTGCTACAAAAATTACAAATCAAGACACATGTATTTATCATTGCTGAAAATACTCTCCTAATATTACGTAAACCCTCTACTTTCTTAGAACATGAAATTCCCGAGAGGTGGTGGTCACTCTGAAAGAAAGCCCCATAACTCCTTCGGGGATTCTCTGCATTCAGATTATCTGTATAAGGCCCGAGAACACAATTAATTTCCCTATATTTTTAACTAAACATATATGCAATTTAAAAAAATCGCACCAGCACTATTTTAACCAATTTTGGCCTGCCAATAGAATGATATTAGCCTCATGACATATCCAAAATGCAGAAAAATTCATCACTGCTAACTTAAATTACAAGCCAATACACATCCCTACCGTATGGGACAAAGCCCGAGGACTTCCGAAATTTAAAATTTTCACCTTTTGCACCTGGCCAAATCACAACTTCCTAATGTAATTTCACTTAAATTTTATTTTTAAAAATTTATTTCAACCCTGTTCTTTCTCCTAAGCATGAAAAAAAATTCAAAAAGTCAAGAAAAAGGTGGGCAGAAAAAAAGAAAAAAATATACTAAAAATAAGAGGAACTATATTCGTGGACAACGAAAATCAAGGGACCTAATTGTGTTCCCGGGCCAATATACTAAAAACTTCATTTTCCCGATACCGCGGCTATTGTAAATACCGGACTTCCGGTACCGATACAGAAGTATTTCCGGAAAAGTTCGAACTCTGATGAACTGTTTTTCCTGGTCCCTTTGAGTTAGAGCCATCGAGGTTTTGTATGTGGAGGAAAATGAACCTTCACTATACAATCGACGAAATAAACTTGGCTTGCAATAACTAACCAAGTTGAAGGCTTTTCCTTCAAATCCCGCATACGACTGTGTTTTCAATCCACTCTATGATGAAATATTTGAAAAACATGTAAATAAAATCCCACCTTTTTGCATACGTATGAAACCTCACATTACATCGGCTAATCTTGATCTTGAAGAAAATGCTTCCGTAGATATACCCAAAACATCTCCATGGCTTCTTCCAAAACCTAAATTTATTTCTGATCTCCGTAAATTTAAAAAAAATCTGACACTAATCACCTGCAAATCATTCAGCAAATTTGCAGAGATCAAAGCAAAATATAATAATTACAAAACATATAAAGACGGGTCAAAAGACGAAGATAAAGATAAAGTTGCAGCAGCTGCTGCTTTGGTCATCGAGCAGCGATTCTTCATCTTCCCTCCACTAGCTCCATTTTCACTGCCCTTCAATTTATTGGTACTTCAAATGAAAATACATGTTTGATTTGTTCTGACTCTACTTGTCTGTTGGCAATAGAAAGTGAGAAAGTAAAAAAATCTTTAATTTCTCATATCCTTGAATTTTATAAGAGACTTGTTAAACTAGGTACAGAAATTGTTTTCTTTTGGATACCGAGCCATGTTGGTATCTGAGAAACACGTTCGTAGATGGGGAAGCTAAAAATGCCCTCAATGATAGCGTTACAAAATTATCGGCTCCATATAATGCTAATTTTAAATATGTGATAATAAAATATATACACGATCTCTGGCAATCCCAATGGAAACAAAAACAAATAGTAAATTACACGAAATTCAGCCAATTATTAGTCCAAAGTACTTCACTTTTAGCAAAAGTCGAAGAAATCAGGTTGTTTTAACTAGATGTCGCATTGGCCACACCAGGACGACTCATTCTTATATTTTAGAGAATGAGCCGCCTCCTGAGTGTATTTCATGCCAATGCAGACAAAATTTTAAACATATTTTAGTTGACTGTGTAGATAAATCCGATATTATACACCGGTTCTATACAGTCTCAAATATAAAATATTTATTTACAAATGTCGCTGGCGATAAACTCGTGGCATATCTGAAAGACGTTGGTTTATATTCTCGTATATAGATCAACGTCTTCTTTGTCCAATATTTTATGAAATGATTTGATTATTACCTGTTTATTGTCTTAATTTGTCATTTGTTCTAAAGTTGTTGTATATTTTTCTGAACTGTGATATGAAGGTCGTTTTTACACTTTAGCAACTAATTCTTAAAATTTTGTTTCTTATGTAAATATCCAATGCTTTTTATAAGAAGATGGTCTTAACTGTTTATTTTATTATAAAATATAATTATGTTCTCGCAATGATATGGCTGAAATAATGCTGACGTGGCGTTAAACAACATTCAATCAACCCATCTACCAAAATGTTTCCACCATCCACCTAAATCAAGATGGCTTCCATGAATAAAATTTTAAAAAAGAAAATGGCAAATTTTCTCAAAATTCTGCTTTTCGAAAACTTGACTGCCAGATACAACATTCGTTTGATTGAATGGTCTTTTGTTGTTCCTCTATCAAAAGGTGTCCATCATCCCCCTAAATCAAGATGGCTTACGTGACTCAAAAGGGGATGGAAAATCTCAAATATCGTCCTTTACTGCTTATAAACATCTGACAACAAGATACTTAAAATTCAAGGACACTCATTGGCGTTACCTTAAGTAGATTACCAGTTATAACAATAAATGAATTAAGGCTAGAAAAGTTGCCTTGTTAATCACATAAAATTCTACTATTAAAAATATACTTATTTATATGTTTACAAATTTCCAAATTTATTCTTATTTTTATCCATACTATGGCTCAATTTGGCTCACCTGGCCAAAAAGGCCATGTGAGCTTTTCTCATCACTTGGCGTTCGTCGTCCGTTCACAATTACAAAAAATCTTCTCCTCTGAAACCGCTCAGCCAATTTTGACCAAACCTTGGTCTTTGGGTGGTCCTCTTTCAAAATACTGCCCGATGTCCCCGACCTTTGGATAAAATAGCCGCGAGGCTAAAAATATAACAAAGGGGAGATGAAATTTGCAAAACCTTCTCCTCTGAAAGTATTGAGTAATCTTAGCCAAACTAGGCTGGAATGGTCTGTTGGTGGTCCTTCACTAAAATTGTGTAAAATGACCCCGACCTCCAAACAAAAAGGCCGACAGGATAAACACAGAAAAGGGGGGACAAATTTCAAAAATCGTCTCCTTTGAAACTACTGCGCTAATCTTTACCAAACTTTTCTGAAATGATTCCTAGATGGTCTCCTTCCAAAAATGTGTCCGGCATTTCCAACCTCCATCAAAGATGGCCACCCCAATCGAGTTTAGTGTTACATAGAACCCTATGGGAAATTTGCAATGTTTTTTTTATCTTGAACTGCTTGCACAATTAGAACCTTACTTAGATTGGATGGTCCTTAGGTTGGTCCCCTTCATAATTTTGTTGGATGACCCAACCCGCCATCAAAGATGGCCACCACAGCGGAACATAGTTTTACATAGGACCCAAAGGGAAATTCATGAAAGTCTGGAAAATACTTGCTACATTGGAATCAAACTTTGGTGGAATGATTCCTATTTAGGTCTCTTTCAGATTTTTGTCCGATGACCTCACCCGCCTACCAAGATGGCCACACCAGCTGAACTTAGTTTTACATAAGCCCATATGAGAAATTTATGAAAAAAATCTTTGTTGAAAAAACCCACAGGAGAACTTCTTTCAGAATTTTATCCGTTGACCACATCCACAAACAAAGACAGCTGCCTTGGCCCAACTTAATGTGACGTAGGATTCTATGGGAAATTCATAAAAAAATTTAAACTTAACTCCATTATGGAACCAATCTTTGGTGAAATGGTCCCTAGAGGGGTTCTATTCAGAATTGTATCTGGCAACCGCCAATGATGAATGCCTAATCAGAACTTGCTTGTGCTTTTCGAACCATAGATAATTAAATGGTTTTAATGTAAATTTTATTTTGCATGTTACTGTATGACAAGTTAGCGATGACAGGCTCCTGTGAACCTCTGGTTATAATTTCTATAGAGGATCTAACTTGTATTAACCTGGAGTAACCATATCAAGCTAAGATTTGTCATCACTATAAAAAAAACATCTGATTCAATAGTCCAAGTCTCCTTCCGTCCTACTAATCTGTACCACCAAACGTACAGATGTACCAGATGACTTGCAGAAAATCGCAATTATTCAAGACAGTTTCTATTTCATCAACAGTGTCCCTACTTGAGGAAAGAGTACTTTCACATGGGTTATAATATCCTTTATAGTTCTTGCAAATGTGGACGATAAACAAAACTAGTAAGAAATTTGACGGATTATCAGAGACGTGAACATTGTTTAAAGAATAAAACGATAACGTCAGATTTATTTTTGAGATATCATTTTTAATGCCCCCGCCCGGAGGGCGGCCGGGGTATAGAAAAAGGCCGTTTGGTTTCTCCGCCTGCAGGTAAAACCCATGCTAATTGGGCATCCGTCGGTTGGACGGGATGTATAAATACTCAACCATCCCGAGAGTAGCCGGGGTTAAGAAAATGGTTGCTCGGTTTCTCCTTCAGGGGTTAGAACCCCTCCTAAAGGAGCGTCCGTTAGCTGGGCGGGATGTATAAGTTCTCAACACGTTAAAGACCCATTTGCAATACCTCGCAATGAGTGGTCAGTAGGTGACCAGTTGATAAGGCTAAATTTTCCGTCCCTACCCAAAGAGTCCAAAATGTGCATGCTTTGGCTATTAAATTCACTGGCCTAACCCCCAAGTAGCCCCTCTCATGATTTATTGTTTGATAACTTTTTCTCGTCCTGAATATGCATGAAATATTTGCCACTGGACGTTAAACAATAACAATCAAACAATTAATCATTTTTAATCTATATATAATTTGGAAAAGTAGTTCATCAAAATTGATTCTACAAAGAAAGATATATCATATATACAAACCAGTTCTTCAAGTTTTGGATATTGTAATTGTCTTTGAATTCCACAAACATTTAACAACAAAATATAGAATACGTGTACATGTTTTTATGATTTCATATAGTGTTTTAAAGTTAATAACAAGATTGTCGCCCAACCGTTCTTCATGGTTGTCCTATTGATTTGCAAATGGACATGAGCTATTTCATAGTCTCTCAGCAGTGCGATCCACCGGGTGTAGTTATCTGCGTTATTACAGCACAAGCATGTACCTTCGAATCCTCTGCGCTACTTTCGTCCATAAGTGCAACATCGATATAGTAATAGGCCGTTCAGTGTCGCTGTCTGTAGGTAATCCCTGCTAAATTTACGTCCTTTGATTGAGCGGGATTTATAAATTCTCGACCACGCTTTCCCTGAGAAAGTGCCGGGACAAACTAGCATCAGCTATGTCCGTCTTAGACGCACTGCTCCTCCAAAACCGTTTGTTGGGTTCAAGAGCGGTTGGATGCACATAAACTCGATCACCCCGAGAGAAGCCAAGGTGGAGAAATGGGCTACTTAGTTTCTTCGCCAGGGGTAGAAATCCTTGCTTTGGCGGGATATAAATTCTCAACCAACGTCATTCAGAGGTGACGTCGTCCAATGAAAGGAGAATACCACGCTTACAGCAGGTTAAGGAACCATTTGCAACAGCTCACAAGGAATGGTCGTTGGTGGCAGTTGTTTAGCCTTAATTTACCGTCCCAATCCAATCAGTCCAAATTTAGTCTCCTGTGTCTTAATATTTCCTAGTACCTGACCCTAGCCAACTCCATTTATGATTTATTGTTTGATTATCTGTTAAATTCCTGAAAATGAATGAAATATTTACCGCTGGGGCGATAAGCAACAGTCAATCAATAAATCAATTGTTTTAGTTGTTCTATGTTGTTAGGATACTGTCGATTAATAGCAAATTATGCTCCCTTATCAGACAAGGTTTTAAGGTTTAAGTGTGCTTGTTTTCATTCATTAAACAACTCATCATTCCGTTCATTGGCAGTAACCTTCCATTTGCTCCGGCGTATGGCGTATATATCTCCCAGCAAATACGTTTTTCAATAGCATGTAATGATGACAAGCAGCGATTTTCTAGACAGAGCTGTCTCAGAAGGGAAATGTTGCTCCTCGACTAAGTCATCACTCCTGAAATTTTACGGTCGACATCAAAGTCTTATCAGCCGGTATGGAAGATCTATTTCACAGATGTAAGCTGAACCTTTCTTGTGAAGTTGCAGAGAAAAAAAACAGTTATCTTTATCCGCCTGGGTCCCATGACACCTTCTCCTTTACCCTGAAATGACTGGATTGCAAAATGGACAATACGGCAGATGTCTTAAAATGGGCAGGAATTGCTCACCCTTCCGGACCTCATGAATTCACCTCCTGGGTTTTCGTTCAGTCTGCATTTTTAATATTTCATATTTGTTTTTAGTTTTATATGTGTATGTGTTATGTCCCGTTTTGTTCGTGTTTTTGAAATCGTCGTGTCTGTTGACTTTCCCCCATCTGTCTGGCCCTTCGGTATTATTTCGCTTTCTCTCATGCTATTACGTGTTACAGCGCAAATCTTGAGATTCATATGAAATTTCAAAACACAAGAATCATCAATCGGAACACGTCTGATATATCTGTCATTCTTTGTTACTTTACCGGATTTTATGACGGAAATGGCCGATGTGGTCAGATTGAAGAATCATTATCTTTTTTGTATAGTCTCTGAACAATTGTCAACGTAACATTTTTAAATCGCAATATACATTTGTAGTCGCATTAATACAAAAATAATAGAAAAGGATGTGGAGTTAATAAGACATCAACAACGACGCAATTTTTTTAGCTTTCTTTCTGCTATAGAAACAGCTCGAGCATTTGATTATCTTGGACGCCCAAACCCCATTTAAATTTCTACACTCAGGTGTTTGAATACAGCGACAATCTTGTGTTATCGTAACTTTATTTAAACAATCAGGATGTGAAGCTTTACATGCACAAGGTAATGGCAAGATCGTAACAAACACTCGAACCACTGCTGATACCAGCTGATAAACATCTCTTGGAACAACCATTTACGGTGACAGATATTGATTTTTATCGATATCTATTCGATTGACCGATTGTTGGTTGCTTAACGTCCAAAGGCAAATAATCCATGCATATTCAGCACGAGAACAAGATCAACAATTATCAAAATTATCGGAGTTGGGAGGGGGGGGGGTTAGCCACTGTTTTTGACTGTCACTTGAAAAGAGAAGGATGAGTCTAAAAATTTGGCCTTTTGTAGCGGAATTAGCCTTTTTTGAAAGTTACGTCTATAGGTTATGATTCCAAAAACTCTACTTCATACAACGCAGGAGCGAAATGTGACGGAAAATAACACATTCAGATTGTTGTTCTGACTTTTTTATTGATTTTTGGGCTTTTTCATGTGCTTGCTTCATTCGACATTTTAAATCGTTTGCGTATTTTGAAAGAGACTGGTTTTGTTTTTCAAAATTCGATTCAAACGTAATATCAACCGGTTACCGAGGGTCACGGCCAACCATGAGATAAAATGGTGATTGTCCTGTCATATCATGACGTGTACTATTTTAAGCATGCACAAGAATGCCAATACGAGAAGTCCAATTTGCCTTTTTCGGATTCTAAAGTTCCTAACATATCGATTAGTGTACGATTAAATCTTTCGCACATCCCGTTACCTCTAGGGTGATACGGTGTGGTTCGTGATTTACTGATATTTGTAACCGCAATTACTTCCTTGATTAATTTTGATTCGAAATTAGCCCCTTGATCTGTGTGGATGCGTTAAGGCAGACCATAGTGTTTAACAAATTGATTTAAGAAAGCATCAGCTGTGGTTTTTGCGCTCATATTTTTGGTCGGAATGGCTTTTCCCTAATTAATTTTTAATTTCCACACTCCTCGACCGGTGTTGGAAATGTTTTTCTAATCCTCTAGAGGATTGTTATTTCTCGGCTGATGAT
>JAULBM010317358.1:0-23890 GCA_032357055.1 Geukensia granosissima | reverse complement strand
GTTCTCCGGAGTTTGTCAGTACTTTTACATTTTCCCTTTTCCTCGAATATCCCCTTGGTATTTCTTGACACATTTAAATGTTGTCTTCTACAAAAGGTTTAGATTATACCCCATTTCATGGTAATTTATTACTGTTTTTTTTATAAATAAAGTTTAATATCTTCATTTAAATTCTGAATTTTGTTTATTATATTTGTGAAATATGTATGTGATTATTCTTTTTATTATTCTTTTAACTTTCTTGATATTATACTATTCTTTTTATTATTCTTTTAACTTGCTTGATATAATAATAAGTTTTACAATTATTTATACGCATGTTGAGAGGCAATATCCATTTCCTTGCTTATAGTCTTAGCATTTGCATTCCAATAATATAATCCTAAATCATCGAAATTTTTAATTAAATTAAAAGTCTTTTAAGAGAAGGTTAACACTGTCCGATCGGATTGTCGTTCTGAAGCCTCTTGAAATACATGACCGTTTCGAATGTATAAAGGTACCAAATTCTGCAGTAGTTTATTTAGAAAAGTTTGACCCAGGTAAATCTTGAAAGAAGCTAAGGTGAAGTTTTGTCATAAAACAGTTTTAAGATACTAATCTATATACTGTCTTTGCAATTTATGTAAGTACATGTATAGGCTTTTATATGTCGTCTGACTTTATTGGGGGATATCGTCTTTTCTCAGCCGATAGACACCAAACAAAGATTTTTATCTGAAGCTTTGACTCTTTGACTTAAAATTCAGCAAGTGGCATTTGTCCGTTGAGGAGAAGGGCTAACGAAAGATTATAAAAAAGGCGAAAAGTTAAACTTTGTTTACATAAAATAAAATATCAAATCTTGTCTATTTAAAGTAAAACCCAAATGCTATAAAGTTAATTCTAGTTCAAACCGTCTGTCTAACGATATAACTTCAAAGAAATTGCGCTGGCCGATTTCTATACTGACGAGCAGTTGTTGATTTAAACAAGTTGCAAACGGTCGAGGACAATGCTTAAACATTTCCCGCCTTGGATAAAGTTTTGTAAGAAGTCACGAGGTTGTAATACTTGATTCCCGATTGGCTGGCAAACTATTAATTTCAGATATACTCGTGTATCGGAAAGATTACACGCGTCTTTGAATGGATACTGAATATAATATATTCTTCCCTTGCCTTTCTATCATGAATAAAGTACAATCAGCTAAACTGCTATTACTTTTGATAAAAACATCACAAATATGTATATCTAGAGTTAACAGTGCGTCAGCCAATCGGCAATCAAGTTTGACTACCTCGTGACATCTTACAATACTCGATATCAAAACTAGGTAAAGCGCGAAGTATTTTAGCAGTTGTTCTTGGTTTTAGACAAACGAATTACGTTTGCACTCGACATGTGACCAACTTGTTTATATCAACACATATGTGTCAGTAAAGAATTTATAAAAATAGAAATTAACCAGCGCAGTTTCTGTGAAGAAGTTATTTTGCTGACATAGTGTAATCTTAAGACTAGTTTTTATTTCTTTAAATGACCAGAATTATATATATTATTTTAGCACACAAAGTTAAACTTAATCACCTTTTTCTGTAGCCGTGATATGGACAAATGTTATCACAGAGTTAAACTTTAGCTCACCTTCTAAATATTGTATCTGTCTTTAAAAGAAAATATTCGCCAAAACAAAGTCAGATGACATATAATATTCTTTTTAATTTTCAATGGGAACATTTTTATATCTAATAAAAGTTTCAATGATTTACATTAGAAGTTATTTTGAGAATAAATAATTTTTTCACAGATAGTTGCAATTTATCGCAATATTCTGAAAAATTATTGAATCTTTTTTGTAAACCCTTTTCACTTTAGAAAATATAAAGACGAGACAATATATCCAATAAAGCATTATATTATTCCTGTAAACTTTTTGCAGCATGTATAGATCCTTACTTGAAAGAAACTTGTCTTGTCTTATATTTCTTAAGGGTTTCTACTGACCATGAGAAAAAAAAATGTGTCTGGTTTTTAAAACAAAGGACACGTTTCCGGGGGTGTTAAATGTCTCAACTGATAATAGTATAGAAAAGTTGAGACTTCGTAAAACATTGTACCAAATGCCAGTTAATGGCTACAATATATAAGAAACCTTGGTTTTTATATCAACTCTACAATTACACCCAATATTGCACGATGTCTATGTCTTACAGCAAAGGAGAACTCTCAAAGAACTTGTTAAATAATATTGATAACAGTCAGGGTAAACATTTACGATCAATTTAAATTTTCAATGAAATATTCATAATACTTATTAAAATCAGGAAAGATATAATCAATCACAAATTTAGTGATTTTCAAATTCACAGATTTGCCAAGGATTTTGCTAGAAAAACTCATGTAATATATAAACAAAAATAGTCTGTGATTTAATTTTGAAAGATTTGAAATTCGCTTTATTATGCATGGTTATAAAGTTAATCTTCATCTACAAAACAAAATATTGATTCTTTGTTTACATGAAACGAAATTAAAAAACTTCTTTTTATCGATCTTTTAAAAGCCTTTTTTCATCTACAAAGATTTTTTAGATTTTGTCAACGTATTAAAGAAGGGCCTAAAATAATTCAAAATTTAACCAAAAATTTGAACTGACAGAAATCAAAATTAACATAAGATTGTTTTCCGGGTTAGGCCAGCTTGCATGAAACGCAAGTTTGCTGTCCGTAGACCCCAGCGAGCTCTGTTCCGAGCAATGTCTCTTTGAGAGAACATCGATATGGTGAGACATATTTGTACTTGTTCATAAAGGAATTTTTTGCCTGTGTTTATGGAAAAATCGAATGTCCAAATTCTGACTCATTTTGAACTCGAATTTACCTGGATAATAAGGTGATAACTAGGTATTTAGACCAAATATATGGACTTATATCAACAGAATAACTAGTTCGTTACTGATATAGTTATAATTGGCATGACATGAACCAATAAGTGATCAATAAATTGTCAAGCGATGTATTATTCCTAAATAATAACTTGTCAATTGGTCAGATTTCTTTATTGAATGCGATAAAATACCGGTAATTGACAGAAATAGTCATGATTGTGTGTTTTGTTGACCAACAGGTGTATATTTCGATATATAATCCTCGAGAGAGTTTGTTGAAAACGAATGAAATAGATTTTTTTGTATGCATGCAACTTTGAAAATTTGTATAAGTAATAAATAAGATTAAATGTGCAAAAATAGTTTAAGCGATTGCGATTATACATGGAAAATTTCCCTTTTGTTTCCCGGAAGCACGTTTTAGCGCGAGGGGGAGATTAATTTTTTGATTGTTGGTTGCTTAACGTCCAGTGGCAAATTTTTCATGCATATTCAGGACAAGAACAAGTTCAACAATTATCAATATCGAAAACGGAGAGTGCTGGGACAAAACAGGGCAACGGTTTTTGACTGCCACTGGAAAAGGGAGTGATGGGTAGGGACGGAAAATTTGGCCTTTTGTAGCGGCAGTGACCTTCTCTTTTTCGAAAACTACAAAAGGGGTCTTTTTCGTGCAAGGAGTGTGGCACTCTCCAAACACGTCACCCATTATGGTCCACGGCCAGACTTTCAGTATTATAACCTGGCAGCCCCCCACCCCCTCAACGAGAGGGCCTCCCCTATCCGCCACCTGGGGTTCACGCTGGGAGAGGGGAGAAGCTAAAATCAGTGATAAAGATTAATGACTCTTTTTCCTTAAACAACCAAATATAAAAATACCGATTAAAACATGTATGTTGAATACTCATGTGTGTGTGTGTGTGTGTGTGTCATTAAGAACAATAGATAAATGACTGTTATAGAGTATAAACGTTATGGAAAGTTTACAGTTTGACACATGGGCTTTGCTTTGAGATATGCATGTGTAATAACTTTACCTGGTGGACTTAAAATGTGACAGCTGCATTGGTCCTGTAACAACGTTATACACTGAAGACTTTGTTTATTCTAAACAATTATGCACAATAAGAGATAATGTTAATGCCAACGTAGCGAGTTCATCAAATTTTCATTAAACATAAAAAAAAAATTAAAATGAATATAGCAGTACATTATAACAAATATTGCATGTCTGAAAACAAAACTATCAAAGCATTGTTTTCCAGACAATGGTCTTTGCCGACAGCCATTAAATGCAGGTTTGCTATATAAAGTCCCTCCCTTCAAGATTTGTTTCAAACAATGTCTCGTTAAAAAACATCGATATGCTGAGATGAATAGTTTATTTTATCTTATACTGGTCCTGATGGAATATTCGCCTGTGTTTTTGTAAAAATCGAATACCCCCGGTTTTGACTTTAGTCATTGTGTTTTTGCTTTTATAAACTGATTTATAGGAAAAATAAGGCGATAGCTAGCTATTTATACCAAATATATGGACTTCAATTAACAGAATATTTGTTCGTTTCTGATATAGATAAAATTGGCATGAAATAAACCATGAATGATTGATAAATAAATAGTCAGGCGTTGAATTTTCTAAATAATAACTTAAAATAAGGGTTTTTCTTCATTGATGGCAATGAAGGTAGATTGACACTGCTTCACCGGGCATTCCTATGGCATTGCCTATAAATTAGTAAATTTTGATATAATTTGATCTCAGATTTGCAAACAGTATTAAAAGAACTGTCTTGCATACATTTTTTCTCTATCAATATTTAGACATTAATGTCATTTTATCGTAAGAGGCACAATGATTTGTTTTGTTTTGATGCGCGTTAACAAGAACGCTGACTTCTAATTTTCTGTTATTGTCTGTAAGCATTTAAAGATAACTAGGTCTTACAATTGTCATTCACAAATTCTATCTGGTGCTTATTTGTCTATCTGCAATATTATGTATTTCCATAATTCTGATCTTGCACCAACAGAAGTTTGAAAACATGAACCTGTGACAAATAATGCTTTTAAATGTCTTGATACAGATTACATGTCTTCAAAATAAGTAAAATATTATCCTTTCAGAGTTCCAGTAATGATCTAGCGTTCAAACCGATAAAAGACGGAAATAGTCCTACTATTGTAGTGTTTTTTTTTACCAACTAGCTGGTGTGTATTTCTAAATGTACTCAGTATTTTTAAATATACCCCTTGTAAAATAAAGTAAATAAAAAGTGGAATATTAATTTTAGTAATTTCAAAGTATGTTTTTAGATTTTACATAGTAGGATGTTTTTTTTTTGCCACACGCACGTGTTTACACAAACTACATGGTAGGATGTTCCTTTTTTGCCAGACGCACGTGTTTACACGAATGTAGCGAGATTGGATTCAAGAAAAACCAAACCCATTCAAGCATTGATGCTTGTACTATGACTGAATAAGTTCTCATTGGTATGTTTAAAAATTAAACGATATACAAAGGAATTACATCGAGTACAGACGGATCATTAAGGCCCTTTTGGCTACAACATCGATATTATGATTCTGTCGTTTGCTAAGTGATCATCAGAAAGTAGAATCAACCTTTTTAAAGTTTATCCGCCACTTGCATATTTTTGTGCAAATTCTTCCACAAAATGCTTATTTTATCTAATGTTTAATTTTGCTTAGTTTTTACCATTGTTAAATCTTATTTTGAAGTAGGAAAGTATGTGGATAAGGAAGAATTAACTTTAAATTGTTTTGAAAAGGGTCATTTGGGTATTTAACAAATTATAAATAAATAATATTTTGTTAATTCTTGATTGTGCTCGATGTTTTCTGACAGGAAATCTGATTAAATATCACATAACATCTATTTATACAATTTTCAGTGATAATTGTTGAATTTGCTCAGGGAGTTACGTTAATATGACATCATAGTTCACGTCTTCACCCCAAATAGTTACTTTTCTTTATATTCCAATAAAGAAAATTAGCTGTGATTTAATATCTGAAAGTCGATTCCCTCGTATTTTTGGCAAAATTGGGCCTTTACACCCAACTAATTGATGGAAAGTTTACGGTTTGGCATATGAGCTTTGAAGACCCTATGATATGCATGTGCCTTAATTTGTGAACCTGGTTGACTTAACATGTTACAACAGCATAAGTCCCGTCGTAACATTATAAACTAAAGCTATTTTTAATTTTTAAAAAGAAATAGGGATATTGCTATTGCCAAAGAAGCGCATATCTGCCTCAACCTTCATCGCGTACAGTTTTAGTTAGTGACAAAAGTTTTTAAAGACATAAAAATTCTAAACGAATCTTAACAGAATAGTAATAAGCAAAAACCTCAAAGTGAGTAAAATCAGATTGTCTTTGCGGGTTTTAAACCTACATCAAATAAAATGATAACATTTATGAACTACATTTATAAACCTAAATATTAGCACCAAAGCGCTTGTAAATGAGCGACTGACACTATCGATTGTTAACAGTTTACCAGCAATTTATTTTTACTATAAATATGATCTTTTATTGTTCCAAATAATGTTTTAGTACGATTCATATCAAATTTGACAAGATGTATCGAATTTTGAATCAAAATAAGTAATTTATTAGTATTTTCACATAAAAATTAATTTCTATGTACCATCTAACCTTTGTAGAACTATTCTAACTTTAAATGTTGGATTTTCTTTTATAGACATTTTTCAGTAAGATCTATAATGAAATATATATCACCCACTTTTGCGTCCAAAATGTGGCTTTTCGACCCTTGTCATTTATAAGGTGTTTTTCATATACCATGTTAATAATATTGAGAAAATCTTGAATTCGCCTAAGGCTACAGGCATTAACAATGCAATTACAAAATCATCGTTAGGCTCTGAAATCAATCTCTCAACTCTATATAAATGACGCCATTTGGAGATAAAATGTGTTGAAGTGATCCAATGCAATTTTAGGACTTCTTCATTAGACGGCTTCCAGCTCTTCTAAGTAGATTTATGCGTTAGGAAGGGTATAAGAAAGTCCAAAAATGATACCTGAATCGATATTATTAGTTGCCGGCTGACATTCAATAGTTGTATCTTCGATTGATTGTATACTCGAGTATTTGCGTGGTAAAAATGATTTACTCCAACAAAACCCTGTCATAGCAAATCTGCAGACTGAAATTTAATTACATGTAAATAATTTCTTACTTTCCTTACGTGGATACTACATGAAACCGGTCGACGCTTTTTGCACTTATTACTAAAAGTTTGCATGTCGGGTATACGTAAGTCAGGCTTTTCATAATCCTGGACATCCTTTCCTGCTAAGCCTAATGGATGTCACTTGGGCGATAAACGTTTACTAACATGTCAAGATATTTATGTATAAAAATTTTAATTTATAAATATTGTTTTGTTTTCGAATAGTAATCGGTGTGGTTTGTGTTCACACAATGATATTGCACACAAAGAGAAATTAAACATTCAAGCTTCCACTTTGTCCATCTCGTTTATTGACTAAAGTATGCCGCGTGTGACGTTTTATTTCAGTAAATGGACCGATTTAGAAATTCAACTTCCGTCCTCGTAAAACGCATTGCGCAATCTCAGAGTCCTCGTAAATGACGTCTTAACCAATGGAAACCAACCAGAACAATGACGATCCCAGAATTCCGTTGCATTTCTGAAACGGTCCATTTATGTTGACTGTCCATCACACTAATCTAACTTGTAAAATATCAAGCATTTTTCAGATTTAACGATTTCTGTCTGACCATTTGGTATCTTAGAATTTTCTTTAACAGATTTAGGCTAAATAGTAGAAATACACTTTAGAATAATATTTAAATAACCGAGTTCTTTGTTTATCGGACATGTATAGAAATAATGTTTTAAGCCGTTTTCCTGGTTTTACCTTTCACCATTAGAATTTTCAACTGCACTGAATTAATAAATACTTAACAAACAAAATCCAAGTCAAAACGAAAACGACAAAAAAAAAAAACAGTTTCTGTCTTCTTATTTCTTTCACTACGAATATTGTTCAACATAAATTCATACATTTGTCAACACCATTTAATCTTTAGAAAAAAATGAACAAAAGGTTTGTTCCAAAGAAAACTTTTAAAACCATTGAATACAACAAAAACAACAATTAAATTGGAATGAAAAATTCGGGTATACATAAAAGGAAGACAAAAAATTAAATATTATTAAAGCTATAGATGGAAACCGATCAGAAAATTATGACTTCACAGTGAGTTCTACACCAACGATCAATCTTAGACTTAAGATTTTTTGTGAAAACTATTGCTGATCTCAATATAGTTTCAAATATTATAAAAAAAAACCAAAAATATTGTGAATTTTGAGTCATCGGTAATACTTTCCAAAACAGTGTCACAAAAAAGTTACTTTATATTCATGTTTGTACAAGTCTTGTTAAACCAGCGACTGTATCTATCTGTCGACACGTGGTTCTTGCCTATTAGATAATAGTTCTCAGATGGAAAGATAAACATGTTGAAATGTCAAGCTATTTGCACGTTAGGTTACTGTTATAAAAAGAATTACCAGTAGTGGTTTCTGCCGCCGAATTTGGCTTCCCATTTCGATTTGTTTGATCTTGAGTGCTTCTTTTGCAATATTTGAATCTTTGACTTCCTATGTTTCGGTTCTGATGAATACTGATGAGACGTTTCTCCTTGAAATGTACGTATGGCATACCTAAATTTTCCATATTTATTTAACATTGGTAATTTTGTATTTTATTACCAAAACAGGATTAGTAAATTATCCATATCAATCAATGTACATAAGTGTAATTGTACGTGTTCGTATAGATATTGTGAGTAAAATCATTTTTAATTTTAGCTCACTTGAATATTTTTAATAATGAACTTTAATAATGACAGTAGAAGTTAAAATTCTACTGTCACTTGGTGGGTTGCTGTCTCATGGACAATCATGCCACATCTCCTATTTTTATATTTGTAGAATAAAGTACAAATAGGGATGAAATGCAATATACACTTCGGCGTCTGATTACAATTATAATTTTTTCTGCAGACAAAATCTTGTGCACTTCTTTGCAAGTAAAGGCATGTGTGTATGAAGCTATTGTTTTCTATTATTTTAATACTTTGTCATAGTTAATGATCACAGTGTTACGAATAATTTCGAGACATTTTTTGATAGATGACTAGGTAACTGTAAGAAAAACTTCAGAATACATTTGTGTCTTTAGATATCTCAAGACAATGCGGTTCATTCACTATAATTTTGATGATAAGAAATTGACCATTATAGTTCGAAAATTCTAGGAAGCCTGGGTGGTATACTAGTATACGGCATAATTTCGAGTCTGACTTTGTAACATACAAAAACGGGTTAAGTTTAACTCCCATCGCACTTGCAAAGGTTTGTCAGTTACCTGCCTAAGGTCGGTGGTTCCCTCCGGTTACTCCGGCTTCCTCCACAAGTAAAACAGACCGCAGCGATATGACTGAAATATTGTTGAAAGTGGAGTTAAACCCCAAATGAAACAAAAAATCAAACAAATAAAAAATTCTTAGCCACGCATTTCTACCTGATAAGGTAGTTACAACGACAGAATTTTATCAAAGACCCCATAAAATTCAAAAAAGTTGTTCACGGTACCCTTGCCCATCGTCAGTCTCTGATAATTAATTTTCATTGACGAATTTCGCAGATTGAATTTCGTATTTTTCAAATTTGGTAAACTTATATATAAATTACCTGAAAATGATACATTCGGAGTTGTACATCAACCATATTCATATTATATTATATTTGAAATCATAAAATTTCATGAAGTCACACTAAGGTTTTCATAATGTTAACATTTATCAGATCATATTGCATTTTTAGCATTTTTGAACTAGCTACAAATTCCTCATTTTAAATTTATTAGGTCGTTTGTTAGGTATAAGTCACGGATATTCTCTCCAGATATAGGTTTGTTTATGATGTTCAGTGCCTTAATCAAAATATACCATTTCAGTTACTAAAAATAGTTAAAAAAATTAATAAGCAGAAATAAAAATGGAGATTTTTAAAGAGAAACAACAGATTGTTGTATTAATTTGATTTTCATTCCTTAATACCCTTTCTTGTTAGTTTGTATTTTAAGAAAATCAATTACTGATTACATTGTGTATTTGTTTCATTTTCCGCCTCAGATTATTTAAAGACGATTTATTCTAAAATCATTGCTATCAACAAGATTACAGACTTTGAATTTAATTATACTTTTGAATTCAGAAATAGTACATTTTGTTCTAACACCCACCACAAACTGGGTTGAACATCATTTGGTACTTAAGACAAATGTCAGGCTTTTATTAAGCGAGTTTCATTAACATCGTGATCTTAGTTAATATCAATGACAAATTAATTGAAAGATTAGGTAATTAACCCAGAATAATTCTTGCAAAAGCATGATTGTTCTATAAATCCCAGAGATTAAAAACTATCTTTTCCTAGTATATATGTACCGAAGTCAGAATATTAGTGACATCATGGAATTATTACGAGAATTTAAAAAGAATAGTTCAACCATTAAAAACATCTGTTGATTTTCTATAGTACAATATCATTCAAAAGTTACAAGCCAGTTATTTAAATTTGTCTTTTTATGTTTCAGATTATTTTCAGTCGACATTGTAGCTCAAGAGATATCCATGATTTGATAGCACAGGTTGCTGGTGTTGGCAAGTTAGTATTATGCAATGACATATATTATTTTATCATTTAAGATTAAAAAACAAAACTATAAGTCTTGAAGATATTAAGCAATTATTTATGTTTTCTGACAACCATGAAGTTTCTGTCTTAAGAAATGTCAAGATGACGAACGTATTTTTTACCAGTTAAAAGGATAAATAAAAGTAATGATTATAATGCAAAGGCTCTTCGGTTGGATAAATTGAGAATATTATAATGCACAAAACTTTTAGTAATACAGTTATTCATTACAGTTCAATTTGCAAACATCAACAATGCATTAAGCACGTATTCAACCAACAAATCTGTGCAACTTATTATTTGTTTCAATGGTTTTTGAATCCACATCATGACAAAAAACAGATTATCTCCAAGTTATCTTGATTTATCGTTTGAAGAAGCTGCACGCACTTTCTCAAAATCATATCAAATTGAAATTAACTGATAAAACAAGCAAACAGTGAGAATTTAAACGCAGAAGACGCCTGAAATATAAGTAGGCAGCTACCGTTATTTATGCATTGAAAATCCAATTAATTTAAATTGACGTCAATGATATATGAATGATGGTACCATGGTAAAAATGATATAAAATATCATATTTTAATATTTTTATGCTGCTGTTGTATAAATAACTACTATGTATTTCGTTGTTTATGAATTAATTTTTCAAAACACTAGACGAAGTATGAGTTTTGATTTACATTTCATCGCCTTATTTCTCATAGTGTTCAAAATTCATTCGCTACCTTACAGAACTTAGAGATGAAGAATTGCAATAAAATCGTTGTTCAATTACAATTTGAATCAGTTTTGGGGTATAGGTTTAAGTTTTCAAATATTCAGCTCACAAAAAAATGTCATTAAATGTTGTTTTGTTTTAGATTTTGTGAAATTTCCTTAAAGGACTGTCAAGGCGCACACGTACCTTTAGCTCCCACCATGCCTATTAACAGCAGCGGGTGAGTGAACGTAACTGTTAAAGTATTAACACTTTAAATAATATAATACAGTAGGTGTTTAGTTCCAGACAAAAGTGATATCGTAAATACTGGTGTATAATGTTTAAAAAATGCCTGTTCCAACGCTATCACAGTCAGAAGAAACAAGCGAAATAGTAAACATTAGACTAAGTGCAAAATATCGACTGAAAGCAAACAAATTCTGCAATTTAATAAAGGATTGTGGCAAAATTAATATGTTATTTTTAAAACAACAGTTGTTTCTTTGAAGAGTGACAGCGAGTGCCGGTAAACGGGAGATTTCTTAGTAACCCGGCCTTGTTCATTTGTCAATATTTGTGCTATAATAGTAAAACAAAAAGTGTAATGTTATGTTTTTGAAAACAATAAAATTCTGTTGTTATAAACGGAGTTATGAAAACTGAACATTGACAAAAGCTGCAATTCCACACCAGTGTATTAAAACACCGATGACCGATGGGTCAAACATGACTTAAGCTCTTTTGGCATTGTGACCATTTCAATCTTTTTTCTTAAATTAAAAACAATTTTCAACTGCGAAGCATTATTATCAAAGGTTATTCGACCTTCGTCCCTTATACTAAATTGCATTTTTTGCCACTACAAAATTTCTGATTGTAAATACAATGAAGAAGAATTTGAGTCAGTGGCCTCAATGTACTCGCAGTTATATTGCTGGGTGTTCAATATTAACGCCGAGTCGCTGATACTTATGAAACTACTAGTAACGGTCATTTACTTCATTTCAAAATGACAAGTATAATCCTTTACCAATATATTTGCATTATTGTAATAATGAAAGTTTGAAGATATTATCGATCAAACGCTGTTCATTTTAGTTGTTTGAAAACCAGACATTTTGTACTGTTTCTGTATGATTGATTAATACTGCCTGTAGTGATTTTAGTGGAATATGATAGATATTCATGTACATATTTGCAATGGAATGTAGATAGAAAAAACCGGATTAGTCAATGTCAAATATTCAATTTTTTTACCCCGTGAATCTCTACAATACTTGAAGAACAACCGATCTACTGTTTTTGGAATGTACTTGTACGAAGAACAAATACAGCACAAATTACATTAAACTTTTATATCTATGTAACAAGATTTGAAAATTTATATATACACACGCACTAATATACAGCTTGTAGGTCAGAAGCAAAACATTTTATTACATTTTTTGTTTGTAGATATACTTCTAGGTCAGACGGAACCCATATCCTAGTTTATCAACGTCACATTATTTTTATTTGACTTTCGGTACATATTATTTTTGGATTTAACGAAGTTCATAAAAGTATTATTCCACTTGTTTAATAGGACACGTATTATTCCGAACTAATACTAGGAACAGAGTTTCAGTTTGAAGCTTCCACCAATTTTTAATCGTTTAGGTCGTCTGGTGGTAATCTCATCTTGCAATGATTATAGACCGTACAACACGGCATAGCGTCCATCAATTTGAAATAAAACATGAAAGGTTTTTTGACTTGCGATCGCCATAGTTAAGCTTGAGATTAGCAAGTATCCATCAGGGCTTGTTGTACAATGATGACCTTTATAAACAGGTAGTCTGATGTGCCAATTAACTTTTTTCTTTGAACTCCGTTGTCATTTCATCAAAACCTTCTTTTTCAAATAAAAATCGAAAAAGTACATTGCATCAACATTACATTAACCTAATTGGCAATTACTCTACTGCCTCAATAATCAACCATTGGTTCTGAGTAAGTCAATGATCAGATATTTACAACAAAATCGCTACAATAGGCATAACACAAATATTGTCTGGAGAGAATAATCATTAAATTTACCATACAAACGAACCAACACAATGTACAAAGGTTCAATTCGGACAAAACCATCACAATTCACAATGCGTAAACAAAAAAACCACATATAATCGTCTTCAAACTCATGATCTTCCATGCCAATTATATTTCGATTTTTTCAAGTATTTCGAAGCTGCTTTAGATGTATTTTCCAAAACAGTATCGTGATATCTTCAAATATGAAATATATTGTAGGTTACCTTATAAAGTGTCCATAAAGGAGTCAACATCTGCCTCAGGTAAGTTTGACATAGGTTACCATATGAAGTATCCCTTTAAGCATAAGATAAGATTTACATGGGTAATTTTGTATTTTAAGATAAGATAAGGACGCATACAATATTTTATATCAAATCACAGTCATTTTCTGTTCATTTTGTTTTCAAGCTTAAATATTATTTCACCACACTTGGCATTCATGGTTAAGGTCATTACAAGTAGGAACTTTGTTCTATTTTCACTGCAAACGCTTGTTTCGTAAACTTTTTAAATGAATTTCTACGGCAAAATATAATCGTATATCAAAGAACCTGTGATTAAAAAGGCTTCCCATTTAACGTCAACAGTATATTTACTGTTCTAATGTTGTTGGACTGCTTTGTTGTTGTATAAATAAAGCTTTGTCTGTGATTATTGAAAATAGATTTTATGATTGCTTGGATAGCTTTAATTGCCGTTGACGCACAAGAAATAAACGAGAAGACAAAAAAAATCAATCGCGTTGCATAACATAAAAGGCAAAGATATCATTTTAGTCATTTTTATTGTTATTTACTAATTCGGCAAATCATTTCTTTTTGTACCAATTTAATTAAAAACTGCACAAACTGAATGTTTCGTCAGTAATTTTAAATATGATAAAAACAATTAATTGGAATAATGTAAAAGTGTAATATTCAATTGTGTTAGATAAATTGACAATTTTGCTTGGCATGATAAGTAAAAGATCGAGATTTAAAAAAGGAGAGTGTTAAGGCCAGTTTTTTAGCCCTATGAATGCAAATTATTCTGATCTTTCTGATATATGTTTAGAAGATTTTTAATATGTTGATGAATAAAGAGATTGAGGGAAAAAAAACATGCACTGTGATGTCATTATGACGTCACTTTCTAAGAACATTAAAAAAAATCTCTGCAAATGGTAGAATTCCAATTATTTTCACTGATTTTTTATCGGGATATATCGAGCACTTTAAAGAAACAAAATAATATTGCTGTATAACTTGCAGAATGCTCCAGTCCATTTTCCCCTTTTTTCTGGCCTTTCGTTATTTTAGCTTTCTCCTTTCACAAAATATAAAGTTGTTTCCTGTGTGTGCACATAATATGCTTAATAACAAAGAACATGGGCAATATGGACTATTTTGTACATAAAGTGTGCAAGTATAGGGTTAAAAATTAATTGTTTCTGTAATGTGGTTGCTTTTACTTCCTGAATTTTAATTAGTAATTATTCATTTTTTGCAGATGTTTTGTCCAAAAATGTCTTAATGCCCCCTCTCTTTTATTTTTTCAATCCAAGCCAGAGGTTTGTTTTTTTTACAACTGAATACTAACCACTTTCGCTGTCTTACATAATTTAAATAATCAATTCTTTTGCTTACGATCATTTAAGTCTCTTTAATCAAGCTGAAGCTTGAATATCGTATATTGATTTACAATTGTACAGAAAATGGTTTCTTGCAATTCAGGAGCAATATATATTATATCATAATGATCTGATATTTGAAAATTCAAATCAATAATTCAACATGAAACGTTAAATACCTCGGGCGACTTAACAACTCAGGAAAATTTTTAAACTTTCTGTTGGTTTTTTTTACTGTTTTTGTATATTTGTTTTATTTGCTTGTGTATTGTTTAAACGAGGGACTTTGTTTTTGATTTATGGTTTAATAACCTTTCCAAATAACAAAAAGGAATTAGCCAGATGGTTTTATTTTACTGTTTGCTATATCGATGATGTTATGTCATTGAATAATCATACGTTCATTGAGCTCAATCAAACATATCCCAGTGAACTAGAAATTAAAGAGACCAAAAATTTTAAAAAAAATCCTGCTTCACTACCTAAATTAATTCCTCGAAATTGTCCAAGAGGGAAAACTTGTTTCTAAGATTTACGACAAACGTAATGACATCAACTTTTCTGTTGTTAACTTCCCAAATTTATGTTGCAATGATGCTTCTTCCCCTGCCTACGGGGGGTATTGGTTCGATAATCTCGTGAAGTCCCAAGTATCAGGATTTTCTGAAGAAATCATTGCTGTTGTCGCGCAAATTACTACAACAAGGATAAGTCCAATCAACGTTTTAATCGTCCCTCCTTAGATTTTATGGTCGTCTTTATGAATTGGTAAATCCATTTAGTATCAGTGTTTTTCAAATATTTGTGGACGTGTTACCGATAATTTGAGAATGAGTTTACCTCTTCTTCGATTGACGTTATCCCGGAACAGAGGGAAAGGATTCCATGACGCGTGTTGCCGTAGGAGAAGAGATGTTAACCCTCCGAAGCACCTGATTGCACTCATGTTTTGTAAAGGGTTCGTAGAGTCGAAACCTTTGTTCATTTTGTTTTGAGTTAGTTTTTTATTTTTGTTTCTAAGATTTTATCATCAAGATTCTTAAACAACATTCATATGACGTCTGTAATTCACTTTTTGTAAAATAATAATAAAAACTAACAAATGCCCTTTACCCTTTCATATTTTCAAAAAGTAATCTTTTTGTTATTCTTTCCGAAGTCGGTTTTTTGTAAAAAAAAATGTTTATTGTCCCACATTGTACTTTGTGTGTCTAGCGAAACAGCTTATCTAAGCAACAATTTGTTTTGCCGAGAAAAAAATATCGAATTAAAATTACCCATTAGTAGGATGAAATAATTTGTCTGGCTTTAGAAACCGAATCCGTCCATCATGAGTTGCTTTTGTAAACAAATAACAAAAGAATGTCACATCTATTACGGTCACACATTAGAAAACCAACACGAATGGTCTTCCTTGCAAAACCGATCTTCTAGTTATATTGCTTCTCTGGTAAATTACTTAACCATAATATTTTGTAAGTTATACTTTCTCAGTAGCAATAAAATATTGCAATAATGATTTTTGCCTTTAACTTTTAAAACTGTAGAAGTATACGATAACCATCAGGTGATAAAAGACAATTGACTCTGTTTTAGTTGTATATAAATTTATCGGCTTGAAAAATTTTAAGCTAGCCTTTCTCGACATATTGTTAAAGGTGACAATGAAGCCATTGCCCAAGTATTAGCATCAATGACAGAACAGTTTAGCAGGTAGGTAGAAAGTTAGTCATATTCGTTTTATTTTGTAATATCGTCAATGTTGTTACAACATGTAAGTTCTATTGTCATTTTAACGTTGTGGAGAGCTTTTGAAGACTTGTTATTATTCTTATTCATTGTTTCCAGAAATATTTTTTTTTCTCCACGTTGGTTTCTGCCACCCTAGGATGTAATCCAAAATGCGGTCTGATGACTAAGAAAATGTCAAGTTTTGACAATTTGATGCAAATTTTCATTTTTGTAACCGAACATATCGTGTTCAAACATACACAAACTTTAAATCTCAATTATCGTGCGGTTGTAATTTCTTTCAATTCTCTCAATAATGCGTTGGTCAAGTAAGTTTGTCATTAAAAATGTTTAAAGCGATTTATTTAAACGCTGTTTTGGTGTTAATTTCTAGATTTGTAAATAACTCTTTTTTCTCGTGCTTAGAGTGCAGTCTCTCTGACATTTGCCTCATATCTTTTCATTGTCAAATTTACCTGAAACATTTTCTTCAATTCCAATAAAAAATTCTAAGAATGAGCTGATGCATTGATAAAACGAAAATAATGACCAAAAGTTTAAAGAATAAATATTTTAATCCTTGTAATATCATTATTACCCTTATTTATCAAAGGTAAAATTTAAAGAATTAAGGTTTAAAAAATCTTGCAATGTTCAAAATAAACCCCAAAAAGTCAGAATTTCAATTACTGTTCAAAAGGAACAATTTTGTTCCATGCATTAGAGTAAATATGAAGTACCGCTTGGCGTAAGCTTTAAATTTTGATGTTTTTGTTTCTATTTTAATGTTTTTTTTTCCGGAAAGCCAACCCACTATTTAATGAAATTGTACATAATTTGTAAACTTTATATTATGCTGACGGAATTTTTGTTTATATGAAAAGAAGAAACAGCTATACGTATACTGACGTAAACCATCAACGATGACTATTTCGATGATATTTATTTGACGATGACTTTGCACCAAAAACAGTTTTCCTGACACAAAAAGACTATTTCCCAGTGCACATTTAAGCCAGTTTGAATTTCCGTAAAATTTTGCTTGACTGATGTGCGATATGTGTTTACTGGACAAAGTGTCCATGACGTTCGTTGTCCTTAATCATCAGATTACAATCAATTACGCGACGTCACAAATAAGAATTGGTTACATCGATGTCAATAGTTACCACTTTTTAAATAGGCTTTTTATTATTTTGCATCGAAACATTGATTTAAATCGTTGCAATTTATGACATCTTTTATATAGTTATGATCAATTAATTTTGCTTGTCATAGAATAGTACTTATTCTGAAACAATCTACAGTGTAGGGCTTTGTCAGTAATTATATAAAATGACAATTACGAGAAACAACGTGGCGCTCCTGGTGCAAGTATAATGAAAGAAAAAAAAACAATTAAATAACTTTATTTGGAAAACAAATTCATCGTCCCCTGAACGGAAAATTTTTTAGACAAAAAGAAAAAAGTTGATAGGGTGACACTTTTAATCGTATATAAGTTAGAAGTTAAGATTTTGGGGTTTGGCCCCACCTAGGATATGACCCTCAATGATAATTTGTCTTGAGCAATATGAAAATATATGGATAAGAAGGTGAAAAATAACAAAGGTTAATCGATTTTAATGGTAGTCCTATCCCAGCAAATTACCTCAAGATGATCCCAAACTTGCTCTCTCATAAAAAATCACAAATTTATGGTAATTGGACCAAAGCAAAGAAAGAAATTCGTTTTGGGTATCGGGCATTGACAATATATTAAGTTGTTTCATGATTCGAATTTGAAGGGTTGTTCCGTCCAATGATATAAATCTGACCTTTTAACTTGTCTTTTGTGAATGCACGGTTAATTTGATGTGCCTGTTCAAATATCAAGGTATTTCCTGATCTTCTAAGTCGAGGACCCGAGATCTGAACCATAATCGAAAAGATAACTTCGATTATCAAAACGTTTCAAAGGGTTTAGATATACCGAAAAAGTGTTATATTCGCTTAAAATATTTCCATTTATAATTCACAGTCAATATAAGAGGATTATTTTACTTGATTAAATTTATGCAGTTTCTATTTTCTCGCCGGTATGGTCCTCGCATTCGAGGGTTATTCAATCTGTTATGAACAATTCTCGATAAACATAATTCTCCATATTGTAGGAATGAGGAACTTCAAATAAATCTCTTAAAAATTATTTTACATGGATTTTCTTGAGAAATAAAAAATAACGAATGATTTAGAATAATTAGAATCGAACAAATAAAATTAAGATTGAAATAGAACAACGATATTTTCAGGTTATTTCAAAGGTAGTATTATATCAAAACATCAAATTTATTGATTCCACAAAATAGTTATTACTTTCAAACGTTGTCAAGCAGCAAAATTATTCTAGTGTAAATGTTTTTCTTCTGTAAAAGGGGGGGATGATCGATTATAAGAGATCAACAAAAACACGCAGTTAAATTTGGCTTTTAAATCAATTTTAGAAATGTGTGTGAATGTTGATTTTGTCTTTCTTGCATATATTACATATATATATTTTTTTAAATACAAAAAATCTACAATATTTGGAATCTTTTTCCAGTTAAAAAAATAATACAAAATTAATGCCGTTTAAGAGATTTTGCTCTGTTACGGCTATAATTTTTTTAATATGTTCAATATTAATATTAATATAAAACGGATATATTTTGAAGAAAGGTCACAACCAGGACAATCTTGTGTTGACTCTTGAAAAGGTTTCGAGAGAAAAGCAAAAATACTTACTTTAACAACGATCTCATCATAATATATCTATTTATTAGTTTATACAGCCAGTCTCGTTCCCAAGTTGGAACAGAGAGGGGAACGTGAGTTTAATGTGCACATAAAGTATTGTATTTTTTAGTTTTAACAACATGTAATATCACTATTTATTCAGATATTCCATGTTGAAATGTTGTTCGGTTTTGCAGTGTACTTGTGATTTATTTCAGATTGTTTTTTTTACGATTTAAGGAGCAGATTTACTGCTGTGCAACATAAAGTATGATTTTATACAAAGCAATTAACTAATATCTCCATAAATAATTCCTAATTTACAAATTTCTGTTTACAAAACTACCTTGAAGAATCGTCTAGAAAATATTGTAGATATATGTTAAAAATGAGGAATATTTTCATGAACATTATTCTGGTGTTTGATTCCTTTAAGAACAAGGTATTTTAATTTCATATGCCTACGATCCATTGATAATTACCTTAACCGAGACAGCCTTTTTCACAGTTTAATTTAAGAATACTGTATCCTTGATGGTCTAGTTAACCTGATATACTATTATATTGTTTAGGTAATTTTGAATATTTCTAAATTAGTTTTTCATATCATTTAATCATTTAATGGTCGAAAGTAGATAATGGCTTGTATAAAGGCTACCGCGACCAACGCTTTGAACCGGTGCATGAACCGATTGTGACCTTTCTTCAGAATCCGCATTAATCCATTGAAACTGTACATTTTACTTTATTTAGTTGTTTTTATGTACCCGTGTATACCTGCATGCATACATGAGTGAAACTCTCATAAATGATCAAAGTTGTCGGGGTGTTAAAAGTGGGATCTGTTATGAGCGAGTTTTACCACATTTGCTTTGTGACGTTTTTTTAAAATGTTGTACTCGACCCGTCTTAGAAAGATCTTATTTTGATATGAATTTTATGTAGACGTTGAATTGATTAACTTTATAAGTATAGTTACAATGCTATTTTAAATTTTTTATTTAGCTTATAAGAGAGAATTTGACACATTGTTCTATATGTTAATTTTCTTTCCAACACTGTATTCGATGGAGAAATTTTTATCTGAAAGTATATTCGATAAAGAAAATATTCTTTTTTTAGCCATATGGATTCTATAATAGTTAAGGTCAATTGTCAAGCACTTGTAATGAATATTATTTTCAGGGCATTTAAAATTGATGACTTAAAGTCCGATATATCTGCAAGATTCTCAGCATTAGAACGCAAAATGGAAAGTAAGTAAACCTATATTCTTAAGTAAACAAATTTGATTTCATGTGATTGACTTCCAGTATGTCTTTTCAATGAATTTCGTATCACCAAAATTAGATTAATGTAATTAAATTTTCACAATGCGGTAACTTGAATGGCTGCAAAACTCAGTCGATTTTCGTGTTTAATGAATAGCTCACATTTAGTATATTGGGGGCCTTTTACAGCGTCCGTTATGGCATGTACTCCAGTTCATTATTGAAGACCGTAATGAGGCCAGTAAAAGTTGAATTCCGAATGTTATTTGGTGGATGGTAGTCTCCTGGGCAATCTTGCCACATCTCATATTCTTATATTGCTTCTGTTTCCTTTATATTTAGTTGAAGGTCTTAAATCTGTCGAAATTGAAAAATGCAAAAGAGACATAGCTGAAATTAAAGATCAGATATGGACAGCTCAAAAGAAATTTGTAGATTTTAATAGAATAAGGTATGTATTCATTTCTACCATAATAAAAAAATCATTAAATCCTTTGTTCGTGCAAAAAGAAATCGCAAAGTACTTGCAAAATGTTTTTGAACAAATCGAAATATCGACTCATTGAAACTGCCACAAACCATCTCATATTTTTCGACATCACTTCTCATAAAATTGACTGAATGACTGAAAATTTAATCAGAAATGAATAGGTTGTGAAATGTGGCCAGTCGTCAGATTTACTTTCCTTGCTTTATCTTTTTATCTTTATATTAGAGAAATATTTTTTTACATGTTAAAAAATAGATAAAAATAATAACAAATTTGCATGTGAAAGACATGAATATGCATAATGTGCCGTTATTCATTTGAATAAGACCATGTTAGGTCATAGAGCTTAATTTATTCACTATGCAGTGAAATGACGTTTTATGTTTGTATGTTGTATGTGGAACGTCAAGTAAGTGTTACGGTAAAAGATATTCATGTTTTGTTCTTATAATCACATCTCATCAAATCATTTTTATTGCATGTTATGTTTTGTTATATTGATTACCTTGTCTGTTTGTTAAACTGGGACTTCTATGTTTTATGTTTAATCACCATAGATTTGATAAAATTTCAGTGAATTTTTTTTTACATTTTTGCAAGCGCACATACGTTTTCTGAAAAGAATTCATGGGTTTAAAACATGCGATATTAAACAAAAATTAATATTTTTACGGTTTTAACAAAGTACCATCCATGGTTTTTGTAGGGTTCGTGTTACTCCAGCTTTAGTTTTCAGTGTAGTGTTGTGTGTTCTATGTTTGTCTTGCTTTTATTTTTGTTCGCCATGGTCTTGTCTGTCTTCTGACTTAACGATTTCTGCTGCCCTTTGGTATCTTCGAATTCCTTTCCTCAGACGGCTGCACTTCCTTTATTTTTTTGTTCAAAATACCGCCCAGTCATCAATTCTTTAAACCATAATAATAAACTAGTTACATTCAGTTTTGTATTGAGCTGCTTGCTCAAGGTTAATTGTTCTTCAAGTATTCCGGATTCCCCCGCCACTGAAATTGAATTCATGATTAACTGAAATGTGAACATTAGAAAGTGATTTTTTAACTGTTTTTAAATCATTGATCTAAGCATTGAATACCATTCTCTGAAGACAAATATTCCTAAAGATCACAATTGCAATTTTTTGTTGTTTAAAAGGCACGATCACACTGCATATGTCAACGTCTTCTTATGTTAATATTTGTGTTGTAATAATTTTATTATAGTACTTTAGCAAATTTGTTACCCATTGTTTTAGATCTTGTTCGAATAACCTGAAATATATTTACATAGATTCTTATGAAATTTAATAAAAAATATAGGATTATGCTCCGCTTCTGGAAAATCATTTTATGCACATTTTCTTCAGAGGCTATAACGGAAAAGGGAGAAGGCTATCAATAAATGGGGCTAACAACATGAGGAATGCATTACATTTTCACCACAAAGGAAACAGAAAAATAATCATTAAAAATTTACAAACGCCTTTAACAAGAAAGGAATTTTATTTCTAGTTTTATACTCTCAATAGCATCAAACTGAATTGATCACAAGTGAACATGAAAAGTGACAACCAAAATGCTCCAACAGCACTGATAAAATAATCAAATGATCGAGACTATATGATATCGACAAATTTTGGTTTTCGACAGGGGTATACTACAAAGTAGTTCCAAATGGCCGCCTAGACTCGATTGATTTGTTCCCATTGGGAATATCTGTCAAAGATTTTTTTCCAGAAACGTTGTATATTATTTGGCTCATCTTACGACATTGTCAAATGTTTTCTAATTACTGATTCAAGATGATGCTGATTACCTGACCAATTTTTAAACTAAACTGTTTTATGACATTACATTCTATTGAAGACTGTGCAAAGCTTGTACTAATTTATATGTCAATAAACAAGGCCAACACGACACAACTAAGTTTAACACCACAGTTTTAGGGTTTCGACAGGGATATACCAAATTCCTGATGGCCACCTAGACTCGATTTATTTCAACATTTTTTTTCTAATGATTAATACGACGGCTGCCACTAATAGAGCATTTGTTGCTTATTCTTCCGGAGCACCAGAACTACCGTTTTTTTTAGATTTCGAGTTACTCCAGCTTTAGTTTTCAATGTAGTGTTGTGCGTTTTATGTTTGTCTTTCGTCTCATTTTGTTGGCCATGGTCTTGCCTGTCTGCCCCTTTGGTATCTTCGATTTCTTTTTTTACAAAAAGCAGTTCTAACTCAGTGATATATGACCTTTTTGGGCCAACTTTTACTAGTGAAACGGTATAGGCTCTCCAGATCATATGTTTAAGGATACTTACAAAGAACTTGTAAAAATTAACATTAAATGATTTTAAATTATAAAATTTGCAGTGTGCCAAAATTCAATAAAATATTTTTGAGATTTACTTGAGTTGTTGATATTCATATGTTGAGACATTTTGTTTGTGTTGGCATCAGTCTTTAATTTACATATTAATAATAAATTAAAAAATACTACTAATATACTAGTCATATAAAGGAACGTTACATCGGTTTTTATATATATTTTTTAAAATCGCGTATCATTAATTTTTTATATATATAAACATTTGATAGT
>JAULBM010317347.1:0-13750 GCA_032357055.1 Geukensia granosissima | reverse complement strand
AAAAATAAAGAAATAAAACATTGATAATTTTTTTTATTAAAATATTAGCTGCTGCCATCTTGGATCTGTATACCTGTCAAACATATCAAATGTCAAGAAGTCATCTAGAATGGATGCAATACAAAAGCATTATGTTATCCAACAAATTTATCATTCCTTTACCAATAAAATATTACAGAGACACTTCATTCAACAACATGGTGCAATATGGTATTAACACAAACAAGATGAATTAAGTAAAAAAACAGATGAAAAAAGGGCATTATTTATATTATGCGAACAAAAAAAAACAACGAAAAACAGATGACTCTCAACTTCTCTCTGAAGTCTCCTTGTCATGTCTCAACTTCTCCCTGTTGTGATCCCAGGGAGAAGTCACTTCTCTCTGTTATTTTTAAGTGTGGTGACCCCTGAAGGTGCCTCCTTTTGATGGGCAGTATGTATTAATTCTCTGCTAACGTCATTTGGTAAAACGTAAAACAGTCAGTCCTGTGTTGGGAGAAATGTCATGCTCTCAGGATTTTTTAGAAACCTTTGCAACAACTCTTTATGGAGGTCCATTTGTAGCCATTTGCACAGGCTTAATTTGCCTCCCAAACCCAAACTGTCTCAATTTGGCATCAGTGACATTAAAATTTCCCAGCCTGGCACCCACCCCACTTATTGTATGGTTTACAGTTTAACTTACTTCCCTCCTGAATATTCATGAATTATTTGCCACTGGATGTTAAGCAACATTCAATAAAATAAATCAATTGAAATCTTTCACCCCAAAGGCTGTCATTGTTTATGTAAGGAACCAAGGCCAAACAAACCTAGATGAGTGTGGCATTACATAGGAGAGTTGGATACTCTCTCAGGGGAGGAAACTTTTGTCTAGAAGTTGCATCTCATATTAATACAACTGAAACTTAAAATCAAAAGGGTCAATGTGCAAACTGAAAAGTTGTTATATACAGTTAACTCTTGATATGTTAAACCCATTGTGACCCACTGCCTTGGTGGTGTAATGGTTAGTGTGCTCACCTTGAGTGTGTGGAAGGTCGTGGGTTTGATCCCCGACCATATCAAACCAGAGCCATGAAAAATTGGTATTTGCTGCTTCTCCGTTAAACATGCAGCATTTAGGAGTAAGAGCAAAGACTGGTCAGCCCAGAGTCAGAATATTTTGTCTGGGTGAACAGTCTTCCTGCAGACTGTTGCTTTCATGAGCTAGCTTCTTAAAAATCTGGCTCAGCATGTCGTTCTATTACAAAGCAGGGTTCATTCATCATCATTAATTCAATAATATGCTCTTGTGTTGAATATGCATGAAATATTTGCCACTGGACGTTAGCACATTTCAATCAATCAATTAATCAATCAATCAATCAATCAATCAATCAGTCAATCTTATTGTGACCAGAGATCTTAATTTCTAAATTCATATATGTCCTATACATGATTACATTAAAAAGAAATGATTTAATTATTTTTATCACTGGATTGTGTATTTGCTTTGATCTTACTGATTTGAGAATTCTGTTATTAGGTAACTACCCTGATATGAAAAAATAATTGTTGCTTCCATTGTTCTCTGACGTCACAAGGAATACTAGATCACTAATGTTTCATGGCAGTCTAGCGATAAACAGATTATTATTTGTCATCTTTACTCAATCTTGCACATGCATATCCATCTCGATATAAGCGTCCGAATGGATTTTATCAATCTTGTAAGGAAGTCAACAATATTCTCCTTATATACTAATGTAAATACTTTATAATGTTTATAGGTGTGGGTAACAGTGATGGTAAAGATCTAAGTATGGAGGTCAGAGTTGATGGTCTGCTTATATATGAATGTAATTTTGGACAGGAAATCAACTGCACAGTATGTAAAAGATAATGAATTTCTTCAATTTACATCATTTTACATGATATGTTATAAAACTTAAGCTTTTATTTAGGAATTTTCTTTAAGCACCATAAATGACAATTTATTTAATTTTGTAAATTGCACCTTTGTCTGGCCATATGCATGCCATAAGAAATGAATTAGTATTGTAATTTTTCAACCAAATTTTCTTTAACATTTATTTCTTATAGTTATATTAGTGAAAATGATTAAATTTTTTGTTTCATAATACAGTGCACCCACATTATATTAGCAGCTTTATTACCAGACCATTTACTTGGAATATGTAATAGGAAATATTTGCAAAGAAATTAAATTAATTTTTGAGAAAGGGACCTTGTAAATGTCTAGCAAAGATGCAGTGACTGAGGAAACATTATTTAAGAGGGGCAATTTAGCTAGGGTGCATTGTATATCCTTATTTTGTATTTTTCATTTTCACTCTCAGCTGACCAAACTTCCTGATGAAGATAGTATTGAAGTTAAGTTGCAGAATGTACCCGTACTTACAGATGATGTGAAAGTTAGATTCTTCTCCAGTGCTGTATGTACCAGTTTTATCTTTAATTTTCCTGCAAATCTAATCAAATATTTGACCTACCTCATCCAGAATCTATGGTCAGATTTGATGTTATTGTTACTTAAAAATTGACTAACATTGGGACAGTCATACTATTTGCTCTGGCGGATCCAGACTTTCCAAAATGTGCCCCAGAATTCACTTTTTGATTGACAAAATCGAGCAGAGACAAGATTTGCCAAAAATCCCTGCAAATATTTAAAACATTTTCAGAAAAGAGGGAACCTGAAACACTTTGATCTGCCCCAGCAAAGAGCAGAAAAGGATCAAGATGTACATTGGAATTATTATATTTTATATTTATATTATCCCAATTATTGGAAAGACCCAAGGTGCAAGCTTACGGCATATAAACAATGTTTATTTATTCAAATATCTCACTTCCCAAAACCAAAACCCATAATTACAAGCATGTTATTACTTCAGTTTCACAGGATTTATAGCATCAGATCAGGTTCTGATAAAGATACAGGCTTCTGGGCCCAATACAAAACTGGAATTTCTTGAAACAGAATATTTTAGATGCTCCCAAAGAAGAAATTTAAACCTAAAGTCCTAATGTATTTTCGTGATGAAGTATTTGCCCATATAAGCCGTTAGTGTATATCCATGTAAGGATTGAGCATTAAAGAAACCTATCCATGGCTGTTGTGCCTCCCTGGGTCACAGTTTGTGTCGTAATTGTTGTAGTTTTATAAAAAATATATATTGGTGAATCATATAACATTTTCATCTCTATTTAACAAATTACAATTTTTCCAGCTTGGTTTTGGCTTGTCGTTTGTATCTTTGAGGATTTGTTTTAGGAATCATTGTAAAAAATGGGGCAATATCTGTCATAAGCACATAGTTTTAGCAATAAGTGCAATTACCTATAACTACTTTCCATTGTGGTAGAAAACAAACATTTTATTAAAATTTATAGGGATAAGTCTTCTGTTCATCGTTGCTCTATTTTATGTTGACTTGGAAATAGAACCCAAGACTGTTCAGGTGGAATTAAAAGCTTTTTATACCTGCAAATCATGTCAGTGACTGTAAATTGTTCTACATCACCAAATACCTTTTAAGTAAACAAATAACTTATTCTTATCTGTAAAGATTTTGAGGTATCTAAATAAAATGCTGTTATGATATGGCTTCAGTTTCATAAAACATCTCAAATTGATTTCGTCAAATATGAAAAATGCTGTCATTTGATTTGTCAGTTTTTGAGTGAGGAGATATTTGAGGAAATCCTCAAAATGAGATGTTTTATGAAACTGAAGGATGGTAACCAAGTTATTGTATAATTGTGAACACAAGTTGTTATTTTTCAATTTCAGAAAAATGTGCCAAAGATATATGACCACTGTGCCTTTTTCTTCTGGTTCCATACTGCATTTGTAGAGGATAACAGGTAAACAATTGTGACAAATTTGATTTATTTGAAAATCATGACTACCTGGAAAATTGGAAAAGACCTGGAATTATTAAAGAATTTTCCAGGCCTTGAAAAGTCCTTGAAATTCTGAAAAATTGCACAAATTATGGAAGAAGACTGGTATTTGTACTGACAGAAGTAACAGTATCATTTACTAAGTCTTGCCAACACTTTTTTTGGAAAAGTTTGAAAATATCATTTCTGGAACTAAGGTAACTTGAACAACTGATGGCTGGAATAAAACTTGGCAGTCATTTGATTTTAAGCTATGGAAGTTGAACTTTAGTTTGGCCCTGTGTTTATTGATGTTGATAATTTTAAAATTAAAAATAAGACAACATTTCAAGCTTACTGAACAGTTATGGTTTACAAATCAATTATTAGATGTGAATAAATTATTGTTTTACTATTTCTTGTGCATTGTTCTTGAAACATATGTTTAATGTGTCTTATCAACGATTAAAATAATACAAAAACCGTACCACTGTTAAAAGGGCTTTGCCGTCCACATGGTTGAAGTTATGAAAAAAACAGATCTGGGCAAATTTTCTGGAAAGCCTGTGCTGCTACATTTAATTTTTTAAATACTATTTTTGGAATAAAATGGGCAATGCAGGCGTAAAATCTACATGCGGAGGACCTGAGAACCAATTAATGACCTTTTATGGCTTAGATTTGTTATCAAATTTGGATTTCTTCTGTTGTGTTCATCATGAGAGAAAAACTTTTAGTTTGAAATTAAGCAGTGGGTTATTAATGATTTGCCTACTCAGAGTTTTACTTGAATTTACAGTTATGACTAACTTCTACAAAACTTCACAAAACTTTTTATCAGTTGGTTGGCACAAATTTCACTTCATGGCCATTGTTTTCAAATATTAAGTAAGTTTATTTTTATCTTGTTTTATTGTAGATTATACTTAGTAAGAGAAGAGATTGATAATCCTCACAAGTCAGAGGGAAAGAAATTCTACAACGAGAAATTCGCTGTTGAAGTACTGTTTGAAGATTATAAGGAAGATTTATAATTACTTAAGAGCAGTTAGAAATATAAACATTTGGCATTCATTCATGAACTTTAATATAAACATTTGGCATTCATTCATGAACTTTAAGCACTGTACAACATGTTTTGCTTCAAATAGAAACTTTCTAGAGAATTTGCAAGTCTATAATATTATCCCATATGGACTTTTTGTCTAAAAATATAATAAATGCCATCTCAATACTATACTAGTCCACATACAATTGTTAAGTTTTATTGTAAATACAGCTATGTGCAATTAGGACAAGGTACTATACGGCCTTTATTTGACCATTATTCAATGTAAAAATAAAGTTACATAAAAATAAAACATTTTCACCAAACTAGTAAAAAAAGTATATATTTACATTTTTCACGTCAAAATAATGTCACATTCTAGGACAAGACTGTAATTCTGTTAAAAATCTTATATTTTACCAATTTTCTTTATGTTCTTGGCTAAATTTATATGTGTCCCAATAATTATCAACACAATATTTTACACTTAATGTTTTCTTTACATAAATTAACAGCTGGTAAAAAATATCATGATATACATTGGCACACTTATTTAAATTTAGGGAAATAGCTCTGAAGTATGCATTTTTTCTTGAATGTTAAACAAATTAGACATATTAAATACATTAAGAGATGTCAAAAAAAAATAACCGTATAACTAGTTGTCAAAACTGTTATTTGGATTAAATTTAAAGAAATTTTATGGAATATATTTCAGAAATATATGATAATTATTTTGTGTCATATGCCAGAATTGTCACACAATTTTAATTTTGTGGGCGAAAAAAAGAAGTTGTCATATATAGTTTGTGAATTGGAGATAACTTGTTATTTAAGCAGTTAGTTTAAAGTTAAACTTTTGTAGAACTGTTCTTAGAGAAATCAATGACATATAGAGATATGTTGTTTAGCTGGACATCACAATTTTACCACTGCTGTTGAATGGCCAAAATAAATAGGAATTTTCCATTAAAACATACATGTTACCCTCCATAGGGTTTGATTTTCCCCATTATAAAAAATTCACACAACCCAATCATAGAGGCAATTTAAATGTTCCTTCCCTGGGTGCAACATATGCTTTTATGGAAAAGCCTTGAGAAAGGCATTTGTTTTTTAGGAATTTTGATCATGTCTATTCATTATTGTAGTATGCCAGTTTTACATTATCAAATGTAAGTTTTTTATGTTTGTTACTTTTTACAGTTTGGAAACTTGTCTGTATATTGTAAACAGTGGTTGTTAATTATATTCAATTGTGCAATATATTTTAATTTGAGATTGTTTGTTTACACATTTTTAAGTAAATTTATTACATTTTATTAATCTTTTAAATAAAACAGCACATTTTAATTGTGAATTTAACAACTTTTTTATCAGAAAACTGAAGTGATTTATACATGCGTTAAATTGTTATACCTAAATTAATGGTTATGAGTGCTTAAATTTGTATTTCTGTTTTGTTAATGCAATGAACATTTGTTTAATAATGTTTTTGAGAATGCCAGTTTGATTTGTTATTTTATCACATAGTATGATCAGTTAACACTGTTTGTCATTGTATGAAATTTCACATATTAAAAGACTTAACAGGTGCTTAATATGCCTCTTGCTGTGGTTAAAAAATTGTTATAAATTTCTGATTTAGAATTTCTTATAAACACAGTTTGCCATTGCATGCAGTCTCACACATTGAAAGACTTAACATGTGCTTAATATGCATCTGGTTAAAATCATAGTTTTAGTGAAGGAATTCAGAGAAATTTTGACCTGCATAACTTGATAAATTTTCTACCTTATTTGGTTGTGACTGAGTGGTCTAGGCTTACCTGTATAGATTACTGTAGCCTTTCACTTATATGTGGTGGTCATGTCAGACTTTGTACCATACAGTATGATCCACTCTTTTGCAAGTGATGAGGTTTGTTGATTACCTACCCAAAGTTTTGGTTCTCTCTGGCTACTCTGGTTTCCTGCATTAATAGAACTGACCTCATCATTATGAATGAAATATTGTTGTAAGTGGCATTAGACCCTGTTAAAGATGCAAAATATTGTCAACTTTGTAAGTTAATAACATTTCTCTTTATTTTAGAGAGCATTGTTTTGTTAGACAATTAACAATTATTTAACCATAAATCAAATTTTTCAACTGGAAACTATAATTGTAAAAAATACCATTCCTCCCTGTACTTGTAATTGAAAGTTTGAGAAACAGGAAATCACATCTCTAGTCTTCATGTAAAACAACTAGTCAGTGAAAGTGTTCAACTTTGAAGATTTTTCAAATTTTTTTATATTGCCAAATACTTTAATTGGTGCTAATTTTTTAAACAGTGATATATAAGATATTTGTAGAGAAATATATAGTGTTATGATTGCTATAAGAGATTTGTACATCATGATATATTACGATTTGCAGAAGAATGTTGGCTTTTGATTGAACAAATAGGTATTCAGTTTTGAAACTTTTTCCGATTATTGTAAACCATGGTTGTTAAATAAATTTTAATGTGCAATATAATTATAATTTGAGATTATTTGTTTACTTTTAAGTAAATTTATTACATTTGAGAATTTAAATGAAACAGAACATTTTTCTTATTATGAAGTTAATGATTGTTTTATCAGAAAACTGAAGTGATTTATAGATGTGTTAAATTGTTTTACCTACAATCATGGTTATGGGTGCTTAAATTTGTATTTCTGTTTTGTTATCAGAAGGAACAGGTTTTTTAATACTGTTTTAGTGAATGCCAGGTGGATTCATTATTTTATTATGTAGTATAATCAGTTAAATATGGTTTGTCATTGTATGCAGTTCCACAAATTGAAAGAGTGAACAGGTGCTTGTTATTTTGAGTTAAATATGACTTTTGTCCTTGTAAAGAGCATAGAACTCTCTCATTACTAATTAAAAATGATGGCTTTTGATTGGACTAATAGCTGGGTGTGTCAGCTGATATTCAGAGCAACATCCAGGGGCCAGTTGTTCAAAAGTTAACGACTTTTTTCAACTTCGGATATTAATTACACTGTTAATAATACAAGTCTCAAATTTTGCAGATTGAGACATCTTCGTTACTTGAGTTTGAGGGCAAATTTCCATTAAAATATACTGATTGGTCACAGATAAACAGGCATTGGAAAAAAATGATTAACTTTTGAACATCTGGGCCCTTGTTATGTAAAAATTAATATGGCGAGTGCCATCACCTCACATATTTAATTTGTATATCTACAATTGTGGTAAAGATGCGCTTGATGAAACATATTTTTTGCAATGTTATTTCATCCAAAAAAACTTTGAAGGCATAAGTTTCTGCTAAATTTGTGTTCAAATAAAATGTTTTTGATGACAATGGAAGATGACATAACAAACAATGTAAGTAACAGTAAGTTCATTGTTTGTGAAATCTGTTAAATATATTTACAGGTTTTTAGGTTTTCAGAAAAGGTAACATTTCTTTTAAAACTTCACAGGAATGAAAATATTAACAGCTTTGGAAGATTTTAAGGTAATATTTCACAAATAGGTATCCCAGTAAGTATGTTAAAGTTGTTTTAGGGTCAAAAATTATGCTTTCACAAAACCTGATGATTTATAACATAAATATTTTGCTGTATGTTGGAATTATATTGTACATGGACCAATTTTTGACATCATAAATGCCATACTTTTTTGGAAGGATTTTGCCTTCAGATGTGAGAATGGCATTTTTATATCATTATTATTCAGGCTTATACATTGTGTAATAAATATAAAATTATTTCACTATTGTCAAATTCAAACTGGAAAAAGATTTTGTGCAATATTTTGAGAGAAATCATCAGTAGTTATTGATTTATAACTTTTATTATATTTCAAATTTTTTTTTACAATTAAATGAGTTCATTTCCATTATTAAAATAAATCATCTATTAAATTTCTGCTTTACTTAGCTCTTGGCATAATTGGCAGAACAGTTTAAATAATTGCAATTTCCCAATGATTTCAAATAATGTTTCATCCAGTCAAATCCATGATATTCTCTTTTAGCAAATATTTTCAAATCCATCCTCAGAATTACCATTAGTATAGTTAAATACTACCAGGTTTAGTCAATGTAACTCGCCTAGTACTTGGGCAAGCTGTCAGAATCTTGTATTGTAGTAACAGAAATGTGAACATATTCATATAAGAAACATGTATTGTGTAAATAATTTAAGGATTACCCAGTGTTATAATAGAGAGGTTTAGCAACGTTAACATATATGTGTACTGATACTTGTGGATGGACTTATTTGTATTACATCATTGATCAGTGCGCTATTTGAGCATGTACAAGGAGGCCTAAATCATAAAGCTGGATTTACAGGTAAGAATAAACTTGTAAGCTTTTCGATTTAAAAATGATATTGATGAATGAAACAAGTGTTGACAGTAAAAAATTGATACTTTTTAAACAAATTTTGTGCATTAAAAAAGCCATTTTCAAAGTTAAAACCTTGTTTTTCTTATGGTTCAAAAGTTTAAAGTCGATTTGTCTAAGACCAAACCAATCTGCCAAAATATTAGTGACTGGTGCTTATCTCAATCCTTAAAATACGCCAAAAACATAGCAAGAAATGTACTTAAAATTTCAAATAGAAAATTTGATTCATAGCGGGAAGTTTGACACACAACAACACCACCACCCCACTTTTGCACGTCACATATATGTACAAGTTGTAAGTTGCTACACCTCTATATGTTGTACTTTTTTGTGTACGAGAAAGTGAACTTACCAGTACAAGTTAATATTGCTAAACTTCTCTATTATTTGGAGTTTTCAAGTATTCTCATATAGATAAATTAAAACTTTTTATAACATACATTGTAAACTTATACATGTAATAACTGATGTTGTTCTGATGATTAGTTATTCCTGAAAAGTGACTTTATCTGTCAAAATATTTCTGCTCATCCTGGAGACTCACCTAGTATATAGTGATAAATATAGGTTGATTGAGTAGGAACTGTATATCACAGGTGATAAACTCAAATTATTTAATTTGAAATATATAATAAATGAGCTTCTATAGTGAGCTTATTATTATTTTTAAATTAAATATAACGATAAGTGATATACAGCTCAGTTGTGAGACTATGCTTTGATAAATTTCCACATTGTAATGCAATATTTTTTATCAAATATATATTTTTATCAGCATTCCACAATTTTCAATATGATATTTGTATATTTTATTTTTATAACACAGTACTATTTGTATACACTATATACTCATATGTAATAAATTAATAATTAAATAGTTGTTTGATTTTCCATTTGCACAATCAAATGACAAGAACACTTATGAAATTAACTGTGTCTCACAAAATGCAGAAAGTAGTTTTCTGAAAATATTTCAGTCATGCTCATTGACTAAGAAAAAACTTTGTACAATACCTTTAAACCCTGAAGTTGCACTTTTCCATTTTTAGTCACCTGGCCAAAGGCCATGTGAGCTTTTTTCATTACTTGGGGTCTGTTGTCCGTTCGTCCTTTGTCTGTAAACTTTTACATTTTCATCTTCTTCTCTGAAACCCCTGGGTCAAATGGAACCAAACTTTACAGAAAACATCTATGGAAGGTCCTTTTTAAAGTTTCCTCATTTCATCTTGACATTGCCACCATGGACGATTTTTGTTTCTGATTGGCTAATACATTAAAAATCTTCTCCTCTGAAACTGAACAAGTGGATTAATATTTGATTTGATGCATCTGTGGAAGGTCCTTTATAAAGTTTTCTCTTTCATCCTGAACATACAAAAACATGGCTGCCACAAATGGTTCTTGTTTCTGATAGGCTGATATGTGGAGCATCTATGGAAGGTCCTTTATAAAGATTACTCATTTTATCGTGATTGGGCAAAAAACATGGCTGTTACAGACAATTCTTGTGTCTGATTGGCTGATACACTTGGTACATTAAAAAATCTTTTGATCTGAAACCCCTTGGCCTAATGATTTAATATCTAATTTGGAGCATCTATGACCAAATGCCAGGCGAGCGATAGAGGCCCAGTCATCAGAGCCTCTATTTCCAATGAGTAAAATGATGTTTTAATTCTGACATCACTTCATATTACTGCACTTACTTGAAATAAAGCTAACCAGGACAGCAGCAGTTGTACATGTACTTTTCTGATTGAAATGTTTCTGTTTCACAAGTTAAAATTAAAACTGAAATATTCACAAGAGAGACAATTTCTCACTTCCTATTGTTAATTTTCCCCTTCCTTGACTGGGACATAAAGCTGAATAAACAGTCAGAAACAGCGAGTACTTTTTCAAGGTTGATACATCTTGTTGTCTTTTGTTTTATTTGTAATTGTCTCTGTACTATGTACATATATCAACTTCAAGTTTAATCTTATGCAGTTTGTTTTTGGTGTTTTGTATTTATGTTGTTTCTTCAGACCACTGTCCCAGGTTAGTGGAAGGGTAGACTACTTACAAACATGTTTATCCCCATCACATAATTTATGTGCCTGTCCCAACAACTTGTAATGCAGTGGATGTCTTGTGTTTAAATGTTGTGTGTTTTGCATTATATACCTATTTGGCAGATATTTGTTACATTTGAAAATCATCACATTTTATTTTTGGGGGGGGCCTTTTACAGCTTGCCATTGGGTGTGGATAAGTTTATTATTGAAGGCCTTTAAGCAACCTGTAGATGCAGTAATTTGCATGTTTTTGATGGTTTCTCATCATGCTCGTCAACAATCATTCAACATCTAATTCTATATATTTGGATAAACATCACATTACTGAAAATGATGTCACAAAACCTAACATGTCTGCTTCAAATATTTTCAAAAGGGGACAACTTGAATCTGATTACAATTTTGTTTCTTTTGAAGCTTTTTACTAAATAAGATTTCGGTTTCTTAGGTATCTGAGACAAACAGAAGGCTAGCTGTATGTTGCTTTAGAGGGATGCTTAAATCAGGATTTCCAAATGTCTCTTGTCATATTAAATTTGCTTTTTGACAGGTGGAGCTGCTGGCCCTCTGGACAAAATTTTAAAGACCATCCATTACCTTTATGACCGTGTTTCCATGCAACTGGCTCAGAAAATTTATGGAATCAGATTTTAAGATGAATTTTTCTTAGAGCTATGATCAACATGGCTTAGCTGAGCATTTTGAGGTGGCCATCTTGCCTGGCTTAGTGTGACCATATCTTTAAAGGGTGGAGATGTCAGACAAAAGTTTGATTACCACTAATGAATTGTTCCACTATAGCATGATTGCAACTGGCTTGATAGTTACATAAAATATCCCATGTCTGTGAAGGCCTTCTTGGCAGGCTGGTGAAATGCCAGATAATAATTAACTAAAAAATAATAATGTGCAGTAAAATGAATAGAGAGAATGTGAATATAAAAAAATTATTTATTAAGTTAATGATCCAAGATATTAGAAGTGGAAATCTCACTGACATGATCTCGTACTGTTCTGTCCAGGACATTATATACATCCTTACAACTTTTTACTGCCAAATCAATTACTTTACTCAGATTGTCTTCATGAAGTCGAGAATTCATTTCCAAGAAAACAATTTGATCTGATTTTGGTAATGTTGCAACAATCAATTCTGGTCCCCCTGACGATTCCTCAAGATAATTTATATCTGCAATTGGATGATCATTGACAAAGCTTGCTGAACAGGCACATACAAAGTCTTTCATTGGAATCCCAGCATCAATCAGTGCAAGAGTGGCCGCATTTACACTAGCACAATAATTTCCTCCATCTGACTGGAGCACTTCAACAAATATATCAATTTGTGAACGTGGGTATAAATTTGTCAAAATAGCTGCATCAAATGTTTGTTTTAAATGCATTGTCATTTCTTGAGATTTTCTGTCACCTCTTGGACGACGTTTGCGTTCCCCAGTACTGAAGGTGGCCATGCTGTATTGACAATTAACTAACACTCTGTCTTGTAACAGTTTGCTTCGGCTGCCTCTTATCTCATGTGGACCATATACTGCTGCCAAAACTTTTGTATTACCCTGTTCAATATAGGCAGAGCCATCAGCTTGTTTGAAGACACCTGAGAAAATACAAGTTCAATTAAATACACATTTTAAAAATTGCATATTTCATGCCAACACAATGACCAGGACTCAATATATGTCACTACAATTTAAACTAGAGAGCTTACTTTAAATGAAGCTAATTTGCAAATTGGGGTGTTTGCCCTGGTCTTGTTCTGCCTATTTCATTTTTGCTCAGGGTTCTTTCACTCTGAACTTATACAATATGTATAACACATAACTTTGTATTGTTTTAAGTGATCTTGATGCAAATTTGGCTGTTTTACTAAGGGAATTCTTTGAAAAACATTATGCCTGGATGACAGGAAAAAAGAATTTGTAATGTTGCTGGAAGGTTATGCTGTGATCTGTTAGAAAAAAAGGCAGAGAATCAGTAGATTATGAACAATTGCACTGTCTTCAGTAAAGGTAAGGTTTCTACCTATACATGAAATTCAAACCTTCCATTATTTTTATACGACCGCAAAAATTTTGTGGTCGTATTATGTTATTGGCATGTCGTCGTCGGCATCGGTGTCGTCGTCCGTAGACAGTTGGGTTTCCGATCAATAACTTTAGTTTTAATATTTGGATCCAACTCAAATTTTAAGACAATGATACCCTATATAAAATACAGGTTGGGATTGATTTTGGGTGATCCAGCCTGGACCGTTTTTTAAGGAGGGTCCAAAAGGGGATTTTTCAATTTTCAAATGTAACTTTTTTATTTTTTGTCCA